>PVLD010029984.1:0-17382 GCA_004027595.1 Dinomys branickii
TTTTAAAATTTTATTTTAAAGACAAAAGAATGGAGACATATGAACCAGAAAAGCCATAAACAATATAGAAAATACAAAGTTATACAGAATATAGTAGGGAATTAGAACTGGATGTTGTATTACATAGTTATCTTCACATTAGTTAACACAAAAACATTAAAGGAAATACCAAATTATAGATAAGATAGTAGGGAATTTGTACTGGATGCTGTTCATTGTTGATTATTTTTGTCTAATTGATCTTTCTATTTGTGACAGTGGGGAAAACATACATGTACAAAATAACAAAAACAATGGTTGTTGTATTACATATTGATATCTTCTAGTTGGTTACTAAGGTAAACAAATACAGATATGTAAGATTGATCAAACAATTAAACATTAATTGTTCTTTCAATAAAGGAATAGAAGTCAGTACTATAACTATGTTAGCTATCTTGTGTATACATATATACATAATTTTTCCCTTCTTTCTTTTCTCTTTTCCCTTACCCCAGTAACTTTCACAATATCTATCATACCTCTTAGTTTTTATTCACTCTTTCAGGTTCTTACACTACTAAGATAATATGGTGTTTATACATGCAGATCTGATTTGTTTCACTTATGTGTGTGGTCTCTAGTTATGTCCATTTTCCTATAAAATCCTCGAGTTTATATTTCTTTATAACTGAGTAATATTCCATTATATAAAAATGCCACAGTTTTTTTATCCAGTACTCAGTCCATGGGCATTTGGGTTGCTTCCATGACTTAGGTATTACAAATTGCACTGCTATAAACATGGGTGCACATATATTGCTGTGATATGATGTTTTCATTTCTTCTAAGAAATACCCAGAAGGGAATAGCTAGGTTGAATGGGACCTCTAGTCCTATTTTACTGAGGAATCTCCAAACTGATTTCCACAGTGATTGTACTGGGTTGCACTCCCACCAGCAGTGGAGAAAAGTTCATTTTTCTCCACAGCCTTGCCAGCATTTGTTACTGGTTGATTTCTTAATGATAGCCATTCTCACTGGGGTAGGATGGAATCTCAGTGTTGTTTTAATTTGTTTCTTGAATGACTAATGATGTTGAACATTTTCTCATGTATTTATTTGCCATTTGTATTTCTTTATCTGAGAAGTGTGTATTAATCTCAGCTGCCCATTTTTGTATCGGGTCTTTGAATTTGGGGGAAGGTGATTTAAAAAAAAATTTTTTTATTCTTTATATGTTCTAGATAGAAGACCTTTATCCAAGGGACAATTGGCTAAAATTTTTCCAAATTCATGGATTTTCTTTGACCCTGTTGGTGATTTCTTTAGATGTGTGAAAACTTTTCAGTAAGATGAGATCCAGGTTGTTGATTCTTTGAAGCATTTCCTCTGCAGTTTGCTTTTGTTCATTATCTCTCTGCCTACCCCTACGTCTTCAAGATCTTTACCATCTTTGCCTTCCAATAGATTTAGTGTTTCCGTTTTAATACTGAGATCTGTGATCCATTTTGACTTTATTTTGGTGCATGGTGATAGACCTGGGTCTATTTTCAGTCTTTGGCCTGTGCAGAGCCAATTTTTCCAACACCACTTTTAAAGAAGTTATCTTTCTTCCAGTGAACTTGTTTGGCACCTTTGTCAAAGATCAAGTGACTAAGTGTGTTTGTGGTTGTGGCTGCTTCTTCCAGCCTGTTTCATTGATCCTCAGGTCTGTTTTTTAGCCAGTACCATGTTGATTTTATCTCAGTAGCTTTGTAATATAATTTCAGATCAGGGATTGTGATGCCACCTGACTTGTCTTTGTTGCCCAGATTGCATTTGCTATTTTGAGTCTCTCCTGGTTCCAGATGAATTTTAGGAATATTTTCTTTAGGTGAGTGAGGTATGCTAATGGTATTTTCCTTGGAATTGCCTTGAATCTGTACAATTTTGGCAGTATTGCCATTTTCACAATGTTAGTTATTCCTATCCATGAGCAAGGAATATCTTTCCATTTACTGAAATCTTCTTTGATGCCTTTTTCAGTACTGTAGTTTTCACTGTATAGATCTTTTACTTCTTTTGTTTGATTCCTAAATATTTCAATTTTTACATGTTATGGTGAAAGGTATGATTTCCTTAATTTTTCTCTGCATTTGTTGGTTGTGTGTAGGAATGCTATTGATTTTTGAGTGTTGACTTTGTATCCTGCTACAATACTGAATTTGTTTATTAATTCTAGGGGTCTTATGATGGAGTTTTTGGGGTCTACCATTTAGAGTAACATGTCATCTGCAAAAAATGATAATTAAAATTTTTCCATTCTTATTCTTATTCCTTTTATTTCTCTATCTTGTCTAATTGCTCTGGCTAATGCTTCCAGAGCTATCTTGAATAGAAGTGGTGACACTGAACATCCTTGTCTTGTTCCTAAACTTAAAGTGAAAGCCTTCAGTTTTTGTCAATTTAGTATGATGTTGGCTGTTGATTTGTCATAGATAGCTTTGATCAGATTGAGGTAATGACCATCTATTTTGATTTTCTGTAGGGTTTTTATCATGAATCAGTGTTGGACTTTGTCAAAAGCTTTTTCTGCATCTATTGAGATGATCATGTGGTTTTTGTCTTTGGCTTTATTGATATGGTGTATTACATTTATTGATTTGCATATATTGAACCATCCCTGCATTCCTGGGATGAACCACACCTGGTCATGCTGTATGATTTTCTTGATGACTTGCTTCATTGTATTTACTAGTATTTTATTGAGTATCTTTGCATCTATGTTCATTAGGGAGATAAGCCTGTAGTTATCTTACTTGGTTGGGTCTTTCTCTTGTTTTGGTATCAGTATAATCCTTGCCTCCAGAAATTAGTTAGGGAAAATTGCTTCCTTTTCTACTTCACTGAAGAGTTTGAGAAGTATTTGCATTAAATCTTCTCTAAATTTCTTGTAGAATTCTACTGTGAATCCATTAGGCCTGGGCTTTTTTCTGTTAGTAAGTTTTTAATTACATTTTTAATATCATTAATTGATATTGGGTTGTTCAAGATTTTTACATCTCCTTGATTCAACTTTGGTAATATGTACATATCTAGGAATCTGTCCATTTTTTCTGAGCTCTCTATCCTATGGGAGTAAAGCTTTTCAAAGTAGGTATTGATGATTGTGTTGTTTGGGGGGATATTTTCCAAGGCAAAATAATATAATGCAGGAAACATATTTTATATGATTATTTATAATAGTCACCCAAAGAACAACATACAAAAGTGTACAGGAAATCGGTCCACACAAGACCAAGGAATCCAGCTCAGGGCCTGAATCCCATGACAATATCCTACATGAGTTCAGCTGAATACCTAGAGCTCATAACAATGCCTCCTGTGAATTCCCAACTGGAGGCCCAGAGCCCATGACAATGTCTCATGCAGGTCTGTTTCACGGATCTGTGCTGGGAAGGTGCAAAGTTCAGTGGTGGAATCCAGAAAGTCTGTGCCAGCAGGCTGAAGCATCTGTGCAGGCTGAGGGATCTGCACTGGAGCCAGGAAGTGACTCTCAGAAGAACCAGAGCTCCCCCAAAAGGTACCACAACCATCCTCAGGAACAGTGAGGTCCTGAGCTCCTCCAGGGATCAAGATAGCCAAGTTCCCATCAGAGAAGCCAATGCAGCAAGCTGCTCCTGAAGACCAGCAATGCACCGGCTTCCCCACCAGAGCCAGGAAGTGATGCTCAAAGTGAGGACCAGAGCTCCCCCAAAGAACCAAAGCCATCTCAGTGCCAATGAGGTCCAGAGCTCCTCGGAGGATGAAAACAGCCAAGGTTATCAGGAAAGCCAGCGTGACGAGCTCTTACAAAGCAACCAACAGCTTCCACCAGCTCCAACAGCCTTTCTCTGCTTCCAACAGCCTTAACTTTTGCTTCTCCAGTTCTGCCTCTTATGCTGCTGGCAACAATCCCCAGGTGGGCCTCCCACACCCAGCACCATGCTTATTCAGTTCAGCTGGGGGTTATAAGTTGACCACCAGTTATCAATCCACTACAATGATCTTTTGAATGTCAATAGGATATGTAGTGATTTTATCTTTTTCATTCCTTATTGCATGAATTTGACTTTTTTTTATCAGGTTGGCTAGGGGTTTTTCAATTTTATTTATTCTTTCAATGAACTACTCTTTGATTCATTTGTTTTTTGTTGTGTTCCTTCATCTTAAATACATTAATTTCTGCTCTGATCTTTATAATGTCCTTCCTTCTTTGGGCTTTGGGCTTGACTTGTTCTCTTTTTCTAAAAGTTTTATGTGCAGCATTAGGCTATTTATTTGTTCTTTTTCTGTTTTCCTAATGTATGAGTTCACCAGTATAAATTTCATTCTGAGGACTGCTTTCAGTGCTTCCCACAGATTCCAGTAAGTTGTATTTACATTTTTGTTTGTTTGTAGCTATTTTTAAATGTCATCTTTAATTTCTTCTGTGACCTATTGGTTTTTGAGGAGGTTGTTATTTAATTTCCAAGTTTTTATGGAGTTTCTGTGGTTCCTTTTTCATTAATTTCCAATTTCATTGCACTATGGTCAGATAATAGGTATGGGATAATTTCAATTCTTTTGCACATAGTTAAGCGTGCTCTCTGGGCTGGAATGTGGTCTATTTTAGAGAATGTTCCATGTGTAGGGGAGCAGAATGTGTCTCTAAAAATCTACTAAATCCATTTGTTCTCAGATTTGGTTCAAGTCTGTTATTTCACTGCTGATTTTTTATCTAGTAGATCTACCTCTATGTGTCAGTGGGGTGTTTAGATCCCCTACTACAATAGTGTTATTATTTATTTGGTTTTTCATGTCTATTAAGATGTGTCTTATTGTGTGCTTCTATATTTGGTACATACATGTTTATGATTGTTATCTCTTCCTCTTGCAGTTTTCCCCTAACAACTATATAGTGACCTTCTTTATCTCTTTTCATTTATCTCAGTTTGAAGTTTACATTGTCTGCAAACAGAATAGCTATCCCTGCTTTTTCATGGGTTCCTGTTTCATGGAGAATTATTTTCCATCCTTTCACTTTTAGTCTATGGATTTCCTTTTGCTTTAAATGTGTTTCCTGACTTTTGGGAAGATGGCGACCAGGTAAGCAGTAGAGAAAGATCTTTCTGGAGGATCGCCACCCAGACACTGGAATATAGCAACATGAGAGAGACGAGGGAGAGGAGTGGGCCTCCTGGACCCAGGAAGGATCTGAAATGAGAATTGAAGCCCTCAGAAAGAGCAAACAACACCTCTCCTGGAGGAAAAACTTGGAGGGCCGCCATGGTGCAGTTAGAGGAAGAGGAGGAGGAGAAGGAGGGAGCCACTGCTCCATACACACCCTCGGCCCAATCTCTCATCCCAGCACTCACAGCTTTGGCTAAGGAGGCCCGTGCTCGCAGGAGCCTCCTGACTCAGCCAGGGGAGAGCAGAGTTCTGAGAGCTGGGCTGAAGCTGGAGTGGAGAAGGCACAGACTAGAAAAGAGGCAGCAGTGGATGGGGGGTGTTGTCAAACCCACTGTGAGGATAAAAAGTTACAGCTGCCATTAAAGCAGCATGCCCACCCTGCCCTGAGGCTGTGGCCTCCTACCTCTCCACTGTGTGAGCAACTACCAGCAGAGAACAGTGGCAGCAACCCCAGGGCCACAGCAATTCCTAGGGATCCAGCCAAAGAACAAACGGGAACTGGAGCACAACAGTAAGGGAGAGCTGCAAATGGAGATGGATCACATGGCCCCACGCCCTTCTCACTCCAACACCAAGCAGGAGGCATGAGCTGAGTTCTCAGGCTTCAGCTCCCACCCTGAACTCCCTCTGTGAGCACCTTGCATCCTGGTGGCCCGTGTGCTCAATATGTGTTCCCAATAGAAAGGGGCTAAGTCCATGGGCTTCAGGACTAACCCTAAACTACCAATATGAGCACCAAGAGGGACTTCATACTGCTTGCACATATGAACCTTGTATGAACCCATAGCAAGAAATTACATGAAAAGCAGCAATCCTAAAGTCCAAGAGACAACAACATACTCTACACAACAGACACGAGAAAATCCTCCAGTTCTCTCCTAGAATTACTAACTAAACTTAGCACACACCCTGGACTACCTCAGTGAGCACGGGTGAGGGAGACCTCACACCACTTGTGCCCAGGATTGTAAGTGCACCCAGTGCCCAGATGTAAGGAACAGGGAGTGGCAACAATAGAGATCAATTAGACTGGACCCCTGGGAGTGCCTCATTGGGTCGGAGGCTGGAGGTCTGCAGGAGCAACCCCCTGGTCTCGACTGGGCCCGTGAGAGCACCTCATAGGGGTGGGGTGGAGCCCAGTGGTCCTCAGGGGTGACCCCGAGGACTTGACTGCGCCCCCAGGAGTGCCTCATTGGGGCAGAACCCAGTGGTCACCAGGGGCAACCCAGCAGACTGGTTCAGGTCCCTGGGAACACCTTGCTGGGGTGGAGCCCACCAGTGCTTGGGGATGACCCCGGGAACTCGACCAGGCCTCCAGGAGTGCCTCATTGGGGCAGAATCTAGCGGTCTGCAGGGCAACCCCACAGGCTGGTTCAAGTACCCAGGAGTGCCTCGATGGGGCAGAGCCCAGTGGCCCTCGGGGGCAACTCCAAGGACTTAACCAGGCCCCCGGGAGCACCTTGTTGGGATGGAGCCCAGCAGTGCTCGGGGGCAACCCCGAGAATTTGACCAGACCCCCAGGAGCGCCTCATTTTGGTGGAACCTGGTGGTCTGTGGGGATGACACCATGAACCTGAACCTGCGGACTGGACTAGATCCCGGAGGACCTCAAGGACTTATCAATCGGATATGACCATAGTGTATTTGGTTCCCTGCCTATGTACCGTCTTTGAGGATGGGTGCTTTTCCACCTAGTACCATAGAATTTGAGTGCACTCATGTTTGTTACAGCATAATTTGAAGCAGCAATGTGCCTTCCCAATGTGAGAGCCCAAGGGAGTATATAAACCAAAAAAATACAGTTATTGTCAGAGGGAAGATGATTGATTGGGTGGGAGAACAATGGAGATGAAGGTGGAGAAAACTGTATGACTAATCGAGTGTGCCATCATTTGTATAACTGAGTAGCAATAGTGAAGATGTCATTTTGTAATACAGCATCCATTTTTAATCCCCCAATATCTGCTCTATAATTCTGTTTATCATTTATGCATTACTGATTTATAACTAAGAAATGCAAAGATAACATCATGTAATACAACAGCCAGTGTTAATCCTCTACTATCTTCTGTGTAATTGTGTATTTCCTTCATTGTTTTTGAGATAACTGAGTAACAAATATGAAGATGATATTATGTAAAACAGTATTCATTGTCAATCCCCTACTGTCTTCCTCATAATTTGTGTATTTCCTTATTGTCTTTGTGTTATTTGTGTTTATATTTGTTTATCTTTAAAATTTAAAAAATTGTGTTTCCTGTATACAGCATATTTTTGGATTTTGCTTCTTGATCCACTCTATCAGTTTGCTTCTTTTGATTGGTGAATTGAGGCCATTTACATTAATGGTTATAACTGATATGTGTTGGCTTATCTTTGCTATGTTATTTACTTCCTGTTGTTTTCCCACTTTTTCTCTCTGTTTAATTGCTTGCTCTGCTTCAGGGTTCCTCTCTATTGTTGTTCTTGAAATTTTGGTCATTTTTATCTCTGTCGATGGTTTGCGTTGAGAAATCTGCCATAATTCTGATTGGCTTTCCTTCATAAATGATCTGTTTCTTTCTCTAATGGCTTTTAATGTTCTCTTCTTTTGCTGGATATCTAGGATCTTGATTATTATATGTCTGAGTGTAGTTTTTTTTTGTTATGACTAGCTGGAGTTCTGTATGCCTCTCTTACTTGTATGTCAGATTCTTTTTCCATTGTTGGGAAAATTTCTGCTATTACTTCTGCAAATATTCCTTTTATGTCATTTGTGTTGCATCCTGCTATTTCATTTACACCTATTAGTCTTACATTATTTCTCTTTCCCTTGCCTTGTAGCTGTTGAATTGATTTTTACTGGTTCCTTGTTAATTTTAAGAGATCCTTCCTTTCATGATCATTAGCTGCAACGCTGTCTTCAAGATCTGATATTCTATCTTCGGCTTCATTCAAGTGGTTTTGCCAGTGGTTTCAGTGGAAGTTTTGATTTCCTGGATATCTCTTTGAATCTGTTTCATGCTTTCTAGTTCATTCCTATATTGTTCACTTAATGTTCCCTTTAGTTTCCTATGCTCATCTATTTTTTATACATGCCTCCTTTAGATGTGCTGAGCAATTCTTCCATTATTGTTGTTATTTCATTTTATACCTGGGAGACTTTCTGATCTGATTTCTTCTATGGCCTGGTGGAGTTTTTTCTGTACTTCTATTGCAAACATTTCAGGTGTGTGTTTACCAAGTTCTTCTATGTTGATGCCTCCTGGACTTGTACTGAGTGGGGTGGAGTTCTACAATAGCATTTTGGTCCTTCATCTTGTCGTTTTTGATGCTGGATGCAGAGTGTCCAGTCTCCATCTTCCCTGGCAGCTCATCAAAGGTTGCTAGCATCCCTTGTTTTCCTGGTGATCAGACTTGCCTCTCAGTAGCCCCAGAAATGGGCTGCTGAGTCCGGGGTGATCAGGCAGTTGGTGGAGAGTACCTAGTTCTCCCAGGTCTCAGATGCAAACTGCAATAGCTGCGGATCACAGACCACCTGATCCACTGACCCCAGGCAGCCCAGGGCATGCTCAGGGCCCAGATATGGGCTGCATTGGAGGAATGGTCATGCACCACCTTGTCCAGTGTCCCCAGGCAGCTCAGGGCATGCACAGGGCCCAGATGCGCACCAGTGTCAGTGGTATATGGGCCATCTGGGCCAATGTCCCCAAAGAGCTCAGGGCATGGAGGGCCCATACACAGATTGAAATGGTGGCAGGATCATGGGCCACCTGCTTTACTGTCCCTGGGAAGTTGACGGCATGTATCTGGCTCTCTCAGTGCTCACCTGCAAACTGAGATGTCAGCAGATTGTGGACCACCTGATCCAGTGTCCCCAGGCAGGTCAGGATGCATTCAAAACCCAGGTGCAGGCTGCACAGGCAACATGATGCTGGACCACCTGGTCCAGTGTAGGGCAATGTTCCTAATGAACATAGATGCAAAAGTTCTCCATCAGATACTGGCAAACACAATGCGGCAAATAATCAAGAAGATTATACACCATCACCAAGTAAGATTCATTCCAGAGATGCAAGGATGGTTCAACATATGTAAAAAAATACATGTAATATACTGTATTAGTAGAAGCAAGTACAAAAACCATATGATTATCTCAATAGATGTAGAAAAAGAATTTGACAAAGTCCAACACCCAGTCATGATCAAACCCTAGAGAAAATTGGAATAGAAGGACTTTACATCAACCTGAGAAAAGCCATTGATGACAAACAGCCAACATCACCCTAAATAGATAAAACATTCAAGCATTTACTCTAAAATCAGGAACAAGACAAGGATGTCCACTGTCACTACTCTTACTGTATATAGTCCTGGAAACATTAGCTGAGCAGTTAGACAAGAGATTAAATAAGAGGAATAAAGACAGGAAAGGAAGAAGTTAACTTATTATTATTTGTGGATGACATGATATTCTACATAGAAGACCCCAAAAACTCCACCAAAAGATTTCAAGCTTTAACAAACGAATTCAGTATTATAACTGAATAAAAAGTCCACACTCAAAAAGCAATAGCCTACCTGTACATAAATAACAAACTCACTGAGAGAGAAATTAGGGAAACAACACCTTTTACAATAGTATCCAAATAAATAAAATATTTAGGAATCAATATAACAAAAGAAGTGAAAGGCCTTTACATTGAAAACTACAGTACTCTAAAAAAAGAAATTGAGAATGATATCAGAAAATGGAAAGATGTCCCATGCTCTTGTGTAGGAAGAACCAATTTAGTGAAATGGTAATACTTGCTAAATTTTTATATAGATTTAATGCAATATTGACCAAAATTCCAATAGCATATCTCACAGAATTAGAGAAAACAATCCTAAAATTCATTTGGAAACAGAAGAGACCTAGAATAGCAAAGGCAATTCTGGACAACAAAGGCAAGGCAAGGGGCATCATAATCTTTGGCTTGAAAGTATACTCAAAGCTACGTTACTAAAAACAGCTTGGTACTGGCAAAAAAAGCAGATCCAAGAATCAACGGAATAGATTACAAGATGCAGAAACCATTCCAGATATACTCATCTACTTTATCTTTGACAAAGATACCAAACCTTCACTGGAAGAAAGATAGCCTCTTTAATAAATGCTGGTGAGAAACTAGCTTTTTATGTGCCAAAGACTAAAATTAGACTAATATCTCTTACCTTGCACTAAACCAAGATGAAAATGGATCAAAGATTTAAATATTAAGACAGAAACACTAAATCTTCTGGAAGATAAATAGGTAGAACTCTTGAAAGCATAGGTATAGGCAAAGATTTCATGAACAAAACCCCAATTGCATGGGAAATACAACAAAGAATCAACAACTGGGATCTTATTATAAAGCTTTTTTATAGCAAATAGAATGAAAAATCAACACACAGAGTGGGAAAAATTTTAGCCAATTGTCCCTCAGACAAAAGACTAATACCTAGAACATATAAAGAATTGGGAAAAAAATCAGACCCCCCAATATTTAAAGACTCTGTCCAAACATGGATGTCTGAGATGAATACACATTTCTCAAATGAGAAAATATAAATGATAAATAAATATATGAAAAAGTGTTCAATGTCACTGGATAATTAAAACAACACTGAGATTCCATCTCACCCCAGAAAGAATGGCTATTATCAGGAAATCAATCAAGAACAAGTGGTAGAAGGGCTGTGGAGATAAATGAACCCTTCTCCATTGTTGGTGGGAGTGTAGACTGGTGCAACCACCATGGAAATCAGTGTGGTGATTCCTCACAAAACTAGACCTAGAGGTTCCATTTGACCCAGCTATTCCCCTTCATGATATTTTCCCAAAAGAATTAAAGACATCACATTACAGCAATATATGCACATCTATGTTTATAGCAGCAGTTTTTAAATCAGCAGCTAAATCTTTGAAATACCCCTAATGTCCTCAATTCATGAATAGATAAAGAAGATGTGTTTTTTAAATATACAACAGAGTATTACTCTCCCAAAAAGATTAAGCTTGCAACATTTCTAGCTAAATGGATGCAACTTGAGACTGTACTCTTAAGTGAAATAAATCGAACACACAGATGTAAATACCACTTAGTTTCTCTGGTATGATAAACTGAAAGTATAAATAAGGACCAAAATGTGTAATAGATATTGTGAAATAGTAAGAAAATGCTCAAATGATAAGGAGAACTAGGGAGGTGGGAGGGGGAGAAGAAGGACGGGAAAAGAAAAAATAAAACAAGAAGAAAACAAAGCTTTTGTAAATAAGGAGGAGAGGAGGAGTTAAAGGGAGGATAGGGGAATGGGAAAAAAAGAATCCCATTATATCATGTACAGGCACAAATTTTCTATGATGAATGTAATCCTTATGTACCTAAAGTACACCAATAAACTTAATTAATAAAAGAGGAAAGAAAAAAAGAAATTCTGATAGAAAGGTATATAATGAGTTAACTTATAGGGAGTTAAATAAAGAGAATAGATTGTGTGTGTGTGTGTGTGTGTGTGTGTGTGTGTGAGAGAGAGAGAGAGAGAGAGAGAGAGAGAGAAAGACAGAGAGAGAGAGAGGAAAATGTGATAGAGGTACATGGAGAAGAGAAACAGGAAATAAAGAAAAGTTTCTTTGACATTATTTTATGACAGAAAATACCAACCAAAGAGCTAAAGCAAGAAAGGTACTAAAGATAGATTTTATGAGTTATATAAATGAAGAAAGGTAGGCAGGTATGGTGGTATATACATGTAATCTCTGGAAGGCTGAGAGAGGAGGATTGAAAGTTTGAGCCCAGTCTATACAATTTAGAAACTCATAATCTGTCTCAAAAAATAAAAATACTAATAATTAAAAGGCCTGGAATTGTAGTACAGTGTGAAGGCCTTGAGTTCAGTTCCCGGTATAAATAAATAAATAAATCTTTAGCATTGTAAGAATGATAATGCAAGTGAACCTTTATACCTAAACCATGCAGAAGAGTGTATATTCATAGTACAGTACATGTAATATACAATTATAAATTGTTCCCTTTATGTACATATGCAATAAATTTTTGATAAACACTGTGTGTGCTAGGGATACACATCACTATTTCTATCTCTTTTGGCATTTTTTACATCTCTATGCATTTAATGGAAGAAAAATTGTGGAATTTTCTGCAGTGATTTGAAGTTTGTGTCACTGTATTATGTATTAATCACTTGGGAGTATATTTCAGCTCAGAGCCAGGGGAAAATATGGGTGAGTTTTCCCTAAATATCCAATACCTATTTTGTGCTTGGTGCCATGTTTCTGTTTCAATCCAGAGCACTTTCTCCAAATTTAATTCTGAAAGACAGCACTTTATTCTTTCATTTTAAAAATTGCTATTGGCTCTCAGGAATAGTGAATTGAGTTATCATACTCCTCAGTTCATGGCTCCTCATGATTACTGGTGTATTCAGGAGCCTTTTAAAATTTTATTCTTTTTTTCCCTTTCATCTTCTCTCTGTCCTTCTCTGTCCCACAGGTTCCTTCCCCTGCATTTTAATGTACGTCCTTTCAATTCATTTTCCATGCAATTATTGCATAGAGCAGGTCATTTTCTGAGCTCAGGGAGGATTAAAGGTTTGACATAAAGTTGCTTTAGACACCCTCAACCTTGTCTATAGATTGTACTACCACCAAGTGAGACAGAGGTGGTGGGATTAATCGGAGCAGCAAAGACCATGTGGTTTCAATTTGAAGTGAAAGGCTCTCACATGTCAGGTGGCAATATTTTTCTTTCCACATTTCTGTCTTGCCAGATTTTTTCATGATGTCCCCAGTTAAGAAAAAATAAGCTTTTTTGGTATAATTTAACAGGATTCAAAGCTTGGCAGAGGCAATGGGAAACACCTCAAAACCGTGTAACATGAACCTGTGACTACTAGGCTTACCTGTCTTTGCAACACATGTCTATGGAGATCCTCTCCAGAGAACCATCAGGACATTATCTCTGCACATGGAGGGCATCCTCCCCCTGCAGGTGATAGACATCTGGAATACCTACTGTATAATCTATAGATATAGAAGCAGAAGGGGGGGTGCTGAGGGCCACAGAGTTGTTCTGACTCAGTGAGTTTTCTACTGAGTCATTTTTAGGGGCTGTTTTCAAATCTGTCAATGTGCCAGGGGGCACTGAGCACAGCCATTTGATTCCTGGAAAGTAGGCTGAGGGTGTGGTTGCTGTGGCAGCTGCTGTCACATTATGGCTGCAAAGGGCACAATCTCAACCCTAGTTGTGAAGACAAGGAGATTGCCATGGCCACCACCCACTTCCCTATCCTAACTTTTCCTTCTTCGCTGAGCAGACTAACATAAAATCTCACATTATGGCCTCTTGGAGGAGATAAGGAAAATAGAAGGGATAGGGGAGAGAGTGTGTCTTGTTCCACGTGCTGTAATATTTGGGGTTGGCTCGGGCACCATACCCACAGCCAACAAACACAGTCCATGCCAACAAACGTCGACCATGGAAAAAACCAGTTGTGACAGGGGTGGGATAATGCTCCTTGAACCTTCCTGTAATTCCTTCTCGTTGTTCAGGGTAATATGCCTCTATGTAGAGTTCCGGTCTGCCTTCTAGAGGGACCGCAGACTAGCCTACAGAGTTGACTCTATAGCCATCAGTATTTAGTCGTCATCTACAGCATGCTACATGTCCTTTCTGGGCCGTAAGACTTGTGTCAGATCAGAATAAACTCCCTCCAGCCTGAAACAAAAGAGTTAAGAACATTTTTCTATTTTATTGATTCAAGAGCACATTTCATAAAATATGTAATTAAGTATAAATTTACTTTAAAATTACTTCAAGATTTTAAATTTGAAATCCATTGATGTAGATGAATATTACCAAGTCCTACCTTTACTTACTAGTAGTAGGATCCTTGGCAAGTCACTTAACCTACCTACATCTCAGTAAAATGTAAAATTTGTAAATTTCAAATAGCAATAGTCAAGCCACCTCAGAGTGTTGTTGTGAGGATTAATTGAGATTATTCAAGTGACATGGTCAGACAGGAAATGAAAAATCCAATAAATGTTAGCTTCCATTGTGATTTTCACTGACAGCTCTTTAATGATTTCTAACAGGTAATGTACTTCGCATATTACTTTACTGTTAGAGAGGTTCTGGTTACCTGCAATCTTGTTCATATGCTGCACAGAGAGATGTTGTAATCAATTGGACCACACGATGAGCCAACCAGTCAGAACTCAGCACGATCTTCCTTATGAGTCCTTTGCACCTAGATGTGTGGGCTCGCACCAGCTACCAGAACACCATAACTGAATATGGTAGTTGATGGAACACTTCTAAAAGTGGCATCAAGTAACTGAAAGATAAGTGACATAAATAGCAAACAATTACAAAATATTATTTAACTTATTGCAAAAGTATCTGCAAGTGGGGATAGAACATAGGCAGACAATCAAACAGTGCAACCAAAAGGAAGAAGGTGGCACCTGGAGTAAAGTAACTTGAATCACAAGGGGATTCTACTTGGCCCCCTTTCTCTTTAAGCCTCATACTGAGCAAGGTCAAAGGGCTTGCAATGCCACTCTGATAGGCCCCTGGAGGCGTTTCTGGTGTTGTTGTGCAAGCACACGTACAAGGTTGAAAATCTTCAGAAGTTTGGAACCCTCTTGCTTAGATAAAAAAAATAAGTGTTTTTCCTTCTGGTTGTCCAGAGAAAAATGTCAGATTTAGGGGAAAAAAGAAAGAATAAGGGCTAAGTGTTACTAGGCCCTGTAGCTTCTTAGGCTGAGAGGCCAGCGGGATTTGCAGCTGTCCTGGGAGAATCTTGCCAGCACATATCCTTGCTCCTGTGTTACTGAGCCTGAAGAGGGGAGTACAAGACACCTGGAGGTAGAAATGAAAGGAGTTTCCATTTGCAACTCTTGAAGATTTCACAAGCCTGTCCTCGTTTGAAGTTCTCAACCACCCTGAGAACAGAGGAGACATGGTCATTCCCACTTAGATGAAGAAATTTGGGCTAGGTCATGTTGCTCAGTGGTAAAGGACTTGCCTATCATGCATAAGTCCCTGGGTTCAATCCTCAGCACTACAAAACAGCAATAACACCTGTCTGACTGTGCCACAGATTTAGCACAGCCGTTCATGAGTCAGGAATCTTCTTTGTAAAATTACATTTTATAAAGAGTTGGGTTAGCTGGCTTGCTTATTTATTTATTTAGTTACTCACTTAGCAATATGGTAACTGAACTCAGAGCCTTCACAGTGAGCTACATTTCTTATCTATCTATGAAACGGAGTCTCACTAAGTTGCTATGTTGCCCCAGCTGGCCTTTAACTTGCCATTTTTCTGCCTCAACCTCGAAGAATGCTGGGATTACAAGCTTGCACCACCATGCCTCTTTTCAGCTCTAATGTTTTCCAACTCATTTAATTGAGCACATAGGCCTCAGCTTACAAATGTGCTTGGTGAACTTCCATTCCATAAAAATGACCATTCCAACCAGGACTCACATCTCTGAAGGAAGCATTCAAGCTCTCCTCTTTTTGCTCTGAGACACATAGGAACCCACTCCAACACTAAAACTTCAGAGGCTCTCCTTGCCATTTATACTGGCTGAAGACACAAAGAATTCAAAACTTCTGCCAGCAGAGTGATCCTGTGCAAGCGAGAGGACCCTCAATCCTGTGGCCTGGATGTAGTTGGAGGAGATGGAGTTCCATGCTAGAATGCAGAATGCTGCTTTTTCTGTGAGAACCAGATTTTAAAGACAGCTTGAGTTTTATAGTACCAGGCTACTACAGTTAGGTACGTTATGGGTTAAATCTGTTTCTATGGAAGCCTCCCTCTTCTGTTCAGAGGTTTCTCAGAAGCAAACACTTTACATTTCAACAGATATTGGTTCAAGAACACAAGCTAGGATTGAGGATACAGCCCTGTGGTAAGAGAGTCTTACATGGAGTGGCCCTGAATTCAATTCTCCAACACACACACACACACACTCACACACACACACACACACAGCAAGTTCTCTGGAGATTGAAGACTGACCAATGTACTTAAGTGTCCCTCCTAACCAAGACTTCTGGGTTATGTCACAGTCTCTGGCTTAAAGACTGGCATATAGGCGTACTCAATAAATTATGTCAGATGGCTTCTTTTCCTTTCAAATTGTCATTTGCCTCCATTGCTAAATGCCTGTGTTCCTCCAAAGTCCTCACAAACTAAGCAGCCTGTCAGCCTCCAATGATAGATCCAGAATTTTAGAGTAGGAGTAAAGGGCCTAACCCAGTGTGGTGGATAAGTCCTGGTGTTTTGTTATTTTTTAAAAATTATTTTAAAAGTAAAAGAACGAAGACACATTAAAAGACACAAAGTAGCATAAGAATAATACAATCAAAACTGATCTACAGACAAGGTGACAGGGAATCAACAATGGTTGTTGCTTTACAAATTGATAACCTCGAAGTGTATATTCAGGAACAAAGATACACACCTGCAAAACTGATCAATCAATTAATCATCAACTATTCCTTACTATGAAGTGACCTAGTTCAGTAGTACAACTATGTAAGATATGCTGTACATACATACTTACTTTCTTACATACTTTTTTTCCTGTATTCCCTTTCCCTTTCCCTTCCTTTAAAGTGTGGTAGAAAAAGAACTACATCAACAACAGAAAAAAAAAAAAAAAGAAACTGAAAAGCATTAACAAAGAGACACAAAGTAGTACAATAACAGGATGATCAGAACTGAATTATAGACAAAGCCACAGAAAACCAACAAAAATTGCTGCAATGCATATTGATATCTTCAAAGTGTATGCTCAGGATAACACACACAGATATACAAGATTGATCGAATAACCAGTCATCAACTATTCCTTAGCATTAAGTGACATAATACAATAGTAGAACCATGTTAGCCCTCCTGCACATATGTATATACATATATACATACATACATTTTTGCATCTTTCTTTTCTCCTTTCCCTCGTCCCAGCTGTTCTTTGCTTTTGAACAGATTTCCTTCATGTCTCTTAGTTTATATTCCCACCCTCAGGTTCTTACACCAGTGACACAATATGTTGCCTGCTCATGTACCACTGATTTATTTCACTTATGAGTATGGTTTCCAATTTTGACCATTTGCCTACAAAGTCCCCAAAACTGTCTTTCTTTATAGCTGAATAATATTTCATTA
>PVLD010029985.1:0-17380 GCA_004027595.1 Dinomys branickii
GCCAAATGAGAGGATATGGCTGTTGCTACCATGCACAGCAAGTATGGTTTCACTGTCCCATGGAGGCCCACGGCTAAGCCTTTGGACCTCTTGGGCTTCGCTCCAAAACACAGGGAAACAAGAGGTGCTATAGAAAAGAATTATCATAATGACTGAGATTCTTCCTTCCAGAAGTCCTTTTTCAACTATCCAAGAGCAGTGGCAGGAACCAATGCTCTCCCACAACTTAAGCCTTGCTTTGCCTCTGTCACACTTCAGTGACAAACTAGAACAAATCTACTAATGTCTTCTGGGAGACATGGACTTTGCTCAATTTGAGTTGCTTTTCCAGGTCACCAATTTAATTCGTCAATATTCTTCACCATTGGGCAATCACTAGATAGTATTTTACCCATTGTTCTTTATTTCTATGCCTTGAAACTTTTAGTCCAAGACTTGAAAGAAATTAATACTCAAAGTTATCAGAAGTTACAGTTCCTCTTTAAACATCTATAGAAATCCAAACAACTGTACATCTATTTGCTAAGTCAGATCTGTACTTCTGATGGCATGAGAATCAAAGCAAACTTACATACCTGCTCCTACTTCTGGGTAAATACAGCAAGAGTAGAAATGCTCCATGCTTCATACAGTTTGCCCTTTGGAAAACTTTTGTGATGACTAATCTTTAAAGTAAACCAACAATAAAAGTAATCTAATTTTAAAAGCAAGAAAAAACACTGTAGCTATACAAGCTCTTAACATCTTTGTGTCTCTAGCGCTCAACACAGTATCTGGTAGATGGCAAATGCTTGATGAAGCTTTGGTAACAGACTGAGTAAAGAAACAAATAAATGAACAAAGGGATAAGCAAAGCAGAAGCTTCAGATCCAGCTCTGAGTTCAGCTGAATTTCTTTTCCCTACCCAGCTCCAACATCCACGACAACCTAAGCCTCACTATCATACTATCGTATTGACTGCACAAGGACCCTTTACTCCAAGACCCATGGGGCTTTCTTGCTGACAAGCCAGAGATCTTTCTCTAGCATTTCAGACACCTTGCTTCTTGTTGACCCTGTAGAACAGCATTTCAGGATCTTAAGAGTATTTGTGTGGTTAACAAGAAAGGCTCCTACCTCACAGCCATCTTTTATCATCCAGTCAATCACAGGGCAGTGGCCTCCATCCGCAGCCCAGTGCAGCGCTGTGCAGCCTCCTAGGTCTCTAGAATCCCAAGAAGCACCATGTCTTCGGAGATATTTCACAATATCTAAGTGTCCTGCATAGCACGCAAGCATTAGACTGCAACACAAGAAAAAAGCAGCATGCAGCCGCGAGCGTAGCCTTACGCTTGGATCCACATTTTGCCCTACCCAGCTGAAACAAAAAAATTTGAGTTTGAATGAAAAAGCCATGTGCTTTATCCATATTGAATATGCAGCTGTCCCTCAACTGTTGAATAAACAAAACTATTACTTGGCCATGAGAAGGAAATGCAATGCTACATCAAGGGTAAACCTTAAAATATTCTAATGGAAGATGCTTGACATAAAAGGCCACACATATCACATGATCCCATTTATACTAAATATGCAGAGTAGGCAAATCCATCAGGCAGATCTAAAAGGCTAGTGATTGCCTGGGGCTATGGGGAAGGAGTGACTTACCATGAATACACAGCATCTCTCCAGGGTGGTGAGCATGTTCTAGAATTAGATAGTGGTGGTGGTTGCACAACTGTGAATATATTTTAAAAGTCCATATTTTATGGCATATGGATTATACTTCAATAAGGAAGGGACCACAAACTCATATAAAATATTAGATTTCAAACATCTCTGAGTCCAGGCTAATATTTGAAAAAGAATAAGTATAACACTCATGTGTACTACAAGAGCTAACATTAAGCTCATTCCTTACCTTAAAAATTGGTATTTAAGGGAAATAAGTAAACATTTACTATACTTTGCCTTTATAGAATGAAATGGGGTCCATCTCAGCTGAGAGGAGGCTCTTTATTTTTTACAGGTGACTGCCAGCTAATAAATGTGGAAGGAATCATAGAATTAGAAAAATCCCTCTCTTTGCAACTCTCAATTTAATAGTGGAATCAGGCAAGTGTTATCAGTGGATATTAAAATTATTGGGTAAAGGGTTAATAGGGAATAAGATACTCACACAGGGCTGAATTATTACCCCATAGAGTATCTTCTAATTCCAGCGGAGAAACTGCATCTTTATAAAGAAGAGATGTAGGAGTCATCACCCTGACCAGTATCACACCTAGAATTACCAGCTGGGGGACGCCCTGCCATAGAAGCCTTGCAGTGGGTATAGTGTAGTTACAACACCAGCTCAGAAGTACTCTTGCTAAGAAATGCTGATCTAATTCCAGTGAAGCCTCTAAGCCAAACTTTGTCTTAGCAATAAAGGGTAAGATGGACAAGTGGCTCCCCACAACTGGGAGACTGTGAGGTGAAATCAGAGCATAGAGCATTTAGAAGATCATAATCTCTTCTCCTCAAAGAGCCATTGCTTTACAGAGGAAAATGAGGAAAAGAGAGAGGTGAGAGGTAGAGAGGGGTGCGAGGCACAGAGGCAGAGGGAGGGAAAGCGAAAGAAGAGAAACAAGGGGACAGGCATAGAGGGAGAGGCGCAGAGGGAAAGGAAAGAGAGATCTAGTATAAAGGAGACCAGAGAAACAAAACAGATGTACGCATAAGCATTGCTCAGTCATGGTCTTGCCTCAGCCCTTATCCCTACATGAAGATGAAGTTTTGAGGGCAAGTAGGGAGACCTGCACAGAAGCAGGAACTAGTGTGAATTGCATAAGGTGTGGTCCCATGTCAGTATGTTTTCAGGAGACACAGACTGAAGTATTAAGGGGTAAAGGGTTGTAAGTCTATCAGAAGCTTGAAATAGATAAGCCAGGGGCAAGGGGTGGCAGAAATGTATACAGAGAAGCAAACGTGACCAAATAAGCAACTGCCAAGGCTGGATGGTGAATCGCCAGGTGTCTGTTGGACTATTCTTTTATCTTTGCTAAATGTTTGAAAATTTTTGAGAGAGGCATAGGGGTGCATGCGTGTAATCCCAGCACTCAGGAGGCTGAAGCAGGAGGATAGCTGCAAGCTCAAGGCCAGCTGGGCTACATGGTGAGACTGTGTCTCATAAAAAAATGTATGTATGTATGTATGTATGTTTGAAATCTTTAAAAAATAAAGAGTTGGAAAATAAAATAGAAGCTCTTCCCAAAGGGGAAAGGTACAAGGGCCTCTCTGAGTGGGCACTGGATCATGCAGCACCCAGCAAAGGCTGGCTGAGCTGGAGTGGCTGGAGACCCCATCTCTCAGAGCACCAGCCCCTGGAGACTCCTAGGAGAGAATGCACGCTTCACCTGCCCCGCATGGGGCTCAGACTCATCCCAGCACAACCCAGGGTCTTTCAAATGGCCTTTGCCAAAGGGAGAAATTTTCATTTTAATGTTTAAGTACTCTAAACTATGGTTATCTGGATGATGGTTTTTAAATAATGCTTCTTTCCTGATTAAAAAGGAAGGCATGCTAGGGAGAAGATTACCACATCAGAGTCACTGATGGAGGGCAAGCTCCCGAGACTACTGGACTAGCATCTGGAAGACCAGGATTGTTGAACACCAGCTCCTGGAAGCCTGGAATGCCCAGGAAGGAGCTGGGACCTGTGCTCCTTCCCAGGGATGGGGCAGCCTCTGAACCTTACTTCCTTTCTACCTGCAGAAAGCCAGCAAAGTCCCCTGTGTGCCAGGCCAGAGTCTGTCTTCAGTCTTCTCAAAGGCCACAGTGTCACCTACACTGTAAGGGTGAGCCCCCCAACCCCGGCAACCTGCCGGAAGCCAGCTTATCCAGCCCTACGGGGAGTGAGGGTGGCGGGGCCAGCCCTGGTGCACAGCACTGGCAAGGACCCAGCCAAGACACTTCTTGCAGCACCTGGCCCCTTATCTGCATCACTTTCCTGAATCCCTGGCACAAACCCTCGGGCTCTTCCCTTGTGTATTCCTGATGTCCGTCCATGTCCCCTCCCTTCCTTTTCTGACATAGTTTTCATTTTCTTATTCTTTCATACACTTCCCTGTTTCAACTCCGCCACCAGTTTCTACATACTGAATGTTCATCAGACTCAAGGCGGTCCACCACTGCTGTAAATTTAAGTAGTTTCAAACGTCTCAGTTTTACATTAGGCTACAGCAAACACCCTTATTATATAAAGTCTTATTTGCATCCCTGATTATTTTCTAGGGGTAAATAATACCGTTATTATTTCTACAAGCAGAGTCACTGTGTCGGTGGCCATGGCTTACTTTAGCACACTTGCAAGTGTGCGTGGGAGTGTGTGCACGTATGTGCGTGCGTGCGTGCATACATGTGTGAGAGAGACTGGGGAGCCAGCCCAGGCCTTTCATGTGCCAGCCAAATGCTCTACTGCTGAGCTCCGTCCCAGCCCCTGGCTAGCTCCCGATGTGTATTTCCGGTTGCCTTCCCAAAAGTTTGCATTGATTCACACTCCTATCATCTCTGTCTGTCTGAAAGTGTTACTCTACTAACACTATTATTTTGTAATTACTGATTTGATAGGTAGTATTTTTTCATCACTAGCAAAGCTAAACATTTTTCATATGGATTATTTTTATTGATTCCCCTATAAATTGTCTTTTCATGTGAATTGCTCTTTTCCTACTAAGTAGAGTTGTTTATTTTTTGGAGTATATGTACGTTTTTCTGTGCTTCAAAGATGTCAATCCTTTGTCTCCAACATGTACATGAAGCCTCAGATTGTCCTTGACTTTATAATTAAGGGTCTTGAGGGGAAGACTTTTTTTTGTTTTTTGGTACTGGGGACTGAACCCAGCGCCCCTGCATTAAGCTATATCTCCATCGCTCTTTTTGGAGACAGGGTCCAGCTATGTTGTACGGCCTAACCTCAAGCTTGAGCTCCTCCTGCTTCAGCCTTCTTAGTTTTTTTTAATGTGTGAGCTACGCTTAATTTTTTTATTGGTACATCTTAGATACACATAATGACAAACTCATCATAGGGAATTTGTACCTGTGCACGATGGATCTTACTTTCTCCTCCCCATCATCCGACCCTCTTCCCCTCCTCACTGACGAAAGCTTTGTTTCCATTTTTTTCTTCCAATCTCTTTCTTTCTTGTCCTTTCTTCCCTTTTCCCCATCTCCTTCCCTTATTGCCCTCTCAAACATTTTCTTCCTATTTCCCAATATCTGTTATATGTTTGGGTCCTTATTTATTCTCTCATTTTTTCCACACCTGACAAACAACGCAGTGTTTAAATATGATAAACACTTCATCTTTTCCGTAGTGATCTCTTTAACGTTTATGCCCTTCATGTTACAAGATCACATAATTGTAATGTCCTGCTTTCTAGCAGTTCATGAGTTTTTACATTTAATTTTTCCTTCCTCTTGAATTTTTTTGGATATATGCTTTAAGGCCAAGATCTACCTAATTTTTTTTCTTCAAATAGCTTATTTTTTCAAAACCTTCCCTGGGCTGCATTTCTTACATTATCCTATTCTACCCCATCTGCCTATATTTGTATTGCTTTTGGTTTTTGTTGTTGTTTTGCTTTGCTTTGTTTTGTTTTGTATTGTTTTTGATACAGGATCTTGCTATGTAGCCCAGGCTGGACTCAGACTCATGACATTCCTCCTGCCTTAGCTTCCCAAGTGCTGGATTTACAGGTGTGCAACACCAGTCTGGCTTCTGCCTGTTTCTTGACTTCTCTCTCATGAGCTTCACTAATTTAGAAAAGAAATTTGCCCACACTAAGAATGACACCAGCTAATTATCTGAGGTAACTTTTTTAAAACACTGTATGGTGGCAAGCATGAAGGCATACACCTATAATCCCAGCACTCTGGGAGCGGGAGTTAAGAGAGTCATAAGTTCAAGCCCTGCCTGGGCAACTTAGTGACTTAGCAAGATCTTGTCTCAAAAAAAAAAAACAGAAAGAGCTGAGGATACAGCTCAGTGCAAGGGCCCTGGCCTCAATCACTAGTACTTAAAAAAATACACAACTTGTAAACGGGCTCAGTTACACCTAGCTTTATTTTCAATATTAATCTGATGGGCAGCGTTTCATTAGAAATTTCCTAATACTAATTCTTTATCCTATCCTAATGCCCACTTAACTGGGAAGGAAAGGTTTTATGCATACCTACAAACACACAAATAGCTTTTTTTCTCTTACTATAAGATTTTAGCAGTAAGTCTATGATTTGCAGCTTTTCAGTTTCCTCTCTGCTCTGGAAAAGTTTCAGGTTATTATAGGTACTCAGAAAATGTGAACTCCCTGCTAAGACAGTTAAGTCACAACGCCTGCACTTGAGGTAGTACTTTAATAAATTTTCTGATTTCTTGCATGGATATTTGTTATTTCAGATTTTCTGCTTCTTAGACTGCATTTGGTGCTCTAAGTTTTCTCCAAAAAAAGTACCCATTTCAATGAAATTATCAAACCTATCGGACACAAATGAAACATTTCTATTCAGATTTAAATTTCCTCTATTACTCTTGAGATGTCTTGTGTCCTTTCAAATTTCTAATTTTGCTTTTCTTTTTCTTGAGATTTATAAGCAAATGGTCTTCTTTATCATGTAGGATTTTTAAAAGTGCCAACTCAACTTTCTCAATAATCTTTCATTTTTTAATTAATTTCTTTGATTTAATTCTTTCCTTTTCTCTACATCCTCTACATCGTTCTTCTTCTTCCTTTATAAAGTGTCACTCTTCTTTTTGAACTTCTTGAGTTAATGGCTTAGTTCCAAGCTAACCTAAGAACTATCTGGAAAATGCTTTTTAAATTTGTGAGGTTTCAAGTGTTGTTATTTAAAATCTGTTCTTGCACTATGTCTGAGGAATGGAGCAAGTAGGCTTTCTGCTTTCAGAAATTAACTGATGTTGCCTTGATCCCCTATATGAAATGAATGCTTGGTGGCTGTCCCACAGACACTTATGTGTGTACACCATGTGACCATAAAGCCACTTACAAGAAGAAAGTCTGCATTTTGTACCGTGTTCTACCTGAACATTAAGTATAGAGCCTCGTGTGTGTGTGTGTGTGTGTGTGTGTGTGTGTGTATGTGTGTGGTCATCATTTATTAAGTATTGGCTGGTTGAATTAATTAATTAAATCTATTGTGAGAGTATTATGTCTCTAGAAAACATTCTTTATAGCCAGGCACAGTCATGCACAGCTGTAATACTAACACTTGGGAGGTGGAGGCAAGAGGTTAAGGTTGAGCCAGCCTGGGTTACATAATAAGACCTTGACTCAAAAAGACAAAAAAAGAAGAACCCTTTCACTTGTCCTTTGTAAGTGTGATGCTCTTTCCATGAACTTTTCCCGTATGCCCTCAGCCCGTTCAGATGAAACCTCAGCTAAGTTCTGTGGTAGCATTGTTGATGCTGATTTCTGGTTGCTTCTCTACAGACAGCTTAGATTCTTGGTAAAAAAGAGGAAAGCAATGAAAATATGCAATGAAAGCCTGAGAGAGGAATGAAGTACCCAGGGCTGGCACTCCCAACCCAGGGCCCAGCACTGAGCTGCAGATGCCTGCTTAATAGTCAGCACTATAACTAGTACTCGTGAATACCCAGAGAATGAAAGCATCCAGCTTTTGTCCTCACCACCTTTCCTTTGGGACCTACTCATCTCTCAGGGCTATCAATAGAAACAAAATATCTGAGCAAGTCAAAAGCCCACACAGGGCACAGGCCTTATATCACGAGAGTATGCAAGAACATGGGCACGTTTCAGGAATCCCCCCTCCTACCTGTCCTTGCCACTCCCATTCTTCAGATTCACATCTGTGCCATTAGAAACTAAGATCTTTACAAGCCTGAAAGAAACAAAGGTAAAAGTAATGAGGCAGGTCATTTTAATGATTTGGAACCCAAAATAACCAGGTAAAAATCATTACTGAGGCAATGAAGGCACATCTTTGCAATACCTTCTCCATCCATGCAACCCAGCTGATTTTAAAGTCAGCAATACAGACACTCCTCATTTAACAACCAAGTTGAGTTCCTGCAATGGTCACAGGAAACTCCAACTTGATGACTTTGCTTTTATTTGCCTAATTCTTACATGCAGTACAGAAAAGGCACCATAGAGTAAAACTACAAGACTGTACTCTGCAGTACAATCAGCAAAAATCACAGTGCGGTACTATAGAAGAAGCCACCAGCCACTGTGTTCTCTCTTCCATGATGGCCAACCCTCTTTCCATAAGGTGTACTTCTTTTCCTACTCTTCCTTGGCCCAAACTTGCTCTGCAGAGCCTGTTTCTTCCCCTACCTTTAACAAAACATTGCTATCAGTTGTGCTGGTATTGATTAACTCTTTGCTCAGGGCAGAAGGAACCTGGAAACCACGTCCAGAAGACTCGAGCACCCTAAAACCTGGTAACACATCACTTAGCCAGCCAGGAACAGCAGGAAAGGCCCTTTGGGCACATTTTGTTCCCCCTTCTCCCCTCCCCCTCTTCTCCTCCTCCACATCCTTCTTCTTCTCCTTCTTCCCCTCTATCTCTCTCCTAGCCTGAGGAACTCAGGAGACTTTTCTCATGGTCCCAGGAGCTGTTTCCTGCCCTTCCTGTCACGTGGGATGGGGAGGGGAAAGCGTGGCCTCTGTTTTTCTCAGCCGGTGATGGACCCAGAGTTCTACCTCAAGTTTATCTCCCCTTTTCTTTCTTCTTTCCCATTTCTGGTCATTCACTGCAGACACAAGTTAATAAAAAACAGTCAGAAAGCCTATTATTAACCCAGTTGCAGAACAGAATATTCAGGTAGCAAGTGCGTGACCTAGAGGTGTGTGACTACCTTTTTGACCTCACATGTCTATTCTCCATTATACTTTGCTCAGCTTTTTCATTTCTTGTGAAAATAGCTATTGGGTGGGGTGCTCTCCTGCCTGAGTCACCTCCTATCCAAGTTCTCCTTGTGTGCTCAAAGTACCATTTGCACTTACCCCAGATGGACTTTTCTTCTCCAGGGAGTTATTTCATCCTGGTTAGTTTACCTCTTCACTATTATGATTTGTCACATAAATCGGCCATATGGGTTCTACTATGTTTGTTTTTTACTATCCTCATGGTCACCAGAGACTCTCACCCTTATGGATAGAAATTAAGCCTCCAATTATAAGAAACATGTAGGCTTCTTCTCACTTGTATTTTGACTTAGGTTAGATTCCTTCCTTGTTTCTTCTAACAAAATGCAGTTAATTTAGAGACATGCATCTGGTCGCCTGAGCAGAACAAAAGAACAGAAGATCAACTCAAGTGACTATGAATCATATGTGGAGCATCTTCTTTCTTAGGATTTTAAAAGATTTTTTCTTTCATAAAAAGAGTTTTGTCTACTGTGTTACAATATCAAAGTTTTATGACAGGGTAAATGGAAGAGATAGTGCTTCTCAAATGGCTCAGCCCTGCTTAAGTAAAGCAATCAAGTGGTTCCAAATGCCTCAGGGAGCCCTGAGACACTGTTTCTCAAGTGGCTCTACCCTGCTCTAGTAGAACTGTCAAATGGCTCGATGTGGCTAAGTGAGTCCTGGCAGGGGGGGATTCTACCCTGTTCTAATGGCAATTTTGAAGGACTAGATAGATCCATGGAGTGACTCAACACCCCTCTCCCTCAGGAGCTAGAGGGCACCTGTATGGAGACAAAAAGCCTTCAATAGGGCTTTCTTCTATGTTTTTATAAAAGACACTGGCATCATCCTACCTTCAGACAGAGACTTCTGTCTAGTGAATACTTGAGTCTCACAAGGCACCTTTTTTGGACTCAAATGGGGTCTCCTCCTTCTGTATGGGACACCAACTTAAGGACCCAAGACCTAGTTGTCTCTTTTTCTCTAGGCCCAAGATGTACCATGGGAAAATTCATGAACCACACCTCAAGGATTCCACTGACCTCGCTGCTAAGCTGTACCCTGACTCAGTGGGAAAGATTTGATCCTAACCATTTGAAAAAAGATATCTTCACAATACTACATCTACTAATGCAGTACATTTTGGGTGCAATATAAAGTAGAAAATGATGAGAGGTGGGCACAGAATGGCAGTTTATATTATGAGACTTTTTCTGTTAAATTGTTTCTGCTTAAAATGTAATAGGATGAAATCCCTTATGCTTTTGTGACCTTTTATCTCAGAAAAATCCCAGAAACTATGGTATTTAGAGTAGCCCTGAGGAAGAAAGAGAGACATTTGATGATCCTGTCCTTGGATCCCCACCTATCTCTCAGGAGGATGTGGGTCTTTCCCATCTGTTCAATGAAGATAACCACTCTGAGAGTTCTTCTCAACCTCGTTCTATTTTCAGGCCAGTAAATCAGTCCCGTCCCCTCCAAGTAACTCAATAACTCCACTAGAGTATAGTGCCCCTGAGGAAGCCAACATTCCTCAGCTCCCACATCATGCTTCTCAGATAACCTTAAGTTCCACTGAATGCACACAAATAGCTTTGAACTCTGCAAGGTATATTTAGAGTGGTGGTCCTTGCCCCTCTAATTCACAACTCCCCTGTCCCTGACAGAGGTCCCAGGAGCAGAGGGAACTGCTAAAGTTCAGGTATCTTTTCAGTTGCAGATATCCATCAGTGCAAAGGATAGCTAGATGAACAATTAGAGGAACCTGGTGTCTGCAGATGGGTGTAAAACTTTGACCCTCACTTTTAACTTATCATGGTGAGATTCATTTGGCCCCTTATTGTACCCTAGATAAAAGCTCAAGAATCCTAAAGGAGGCTAAGGGCTTTGCAAGTGAGCAATATACTTTAAAAAGGCAAAGAAACCATCTTGGAGAGACTATTGCCCTTTCAACAGAACCAAACTGGGTTGGCGATGGTGGTGCATGTCTATAGTCCTAGCACGCAAGAGGCTGAGGCAGGATTGCCATGAGTTTGAGTTTAGCCTGGGCTACACCATCAATTCTGGGCCCGCCTGGACTACATAGTGATATCCTGTCTCAATACACATACACACACACACACACACACACACACATAACCAAACTGAGACAATACTACTAGTCAAGGATGGAAAATGATGCTGATATGATAGCTGCTCTTTCTATGGAAGTGAAAAGATATATCAAAAAATCTGTTAATTATAATAATATAAATGGGCTGATACTGGGCAAAGAGGAAAATCCAGCTCTTCCACAGCTGAACAGTAAAAGTCTTTTGTAAATATACAAACATAGATCTATCTCCCAGGGAGGGAGAGGTTCTGGTGGGATATAATTTCATTTGTCAGCTGGGCCCAGATATTCAGCACAAATTAGAGAAACTTCAAATGGAAACCCAGACATCTATGACCAATTGCTGGACATGGCCAATCAGAATCCAAAGAAAGGTTAACAGAGAAAAGCTAGAATTGTCTTGCCTTCTTTCTCTAGAAAACTCTCCCTGGATCTATAGCCATAGTTGAAATCAAGGGGACCACTAGGCAGAGATTCTTTACTCTTGCCCGGATATGTCACTTTGAAGGCTAAATGCTTAACTATGAGTTTCTAATGATCCCACATTGCTCTACTCCCTTGCTAGAAAGAGATTTACTAGCAAAACTGGAGGCAATTCTCAAATTCCAACAAAGGCCAAATCAGGTTTTATCTCTTGGGAATATCCCAGGTCTCCCTGACCTAATTAGCCAATAAGTGGATCCCACTGCATGATACAATAAAATATCTGGGTTAAGAGGTCCCTTCTCCTACATATCAGAAGAGAGAGGAACTGCTTTGGGTGTCTGAACCAAAGGCTAGAACAAGAACTCCACCCAGTGGCATACATTTCAAAAAGTTAGATCAAGTGGCTGCTGGGTGACCACCTTGTTTGAGGGCAGTAGCAGCTACAGTTATACTAACAAAGGAAACTGCAAAACTAACTTTAGGACAGAAAGTAATAGTACTGACTCCCCATAAGGTCAGAGCAATTCTTGAGACAAAAGTAACTTGTGTTTAACTGGGGAATGGGTTGCCCTGATACTATGCTCTTAGACACTCCCAAGGTCATTATAAAAACTTGCACTGCTCTGAGTCCCATCTCTCTGGTACATACAAGTCCAGAATTTAGCCACTGTTATGCATAACTGATCTTCTGGACCTATGCAAGCAGACAGGACATCAGGTCTAACTCTCTGGGAAATCAAAAGGCTGACAGGGAGTTAAGGATGGCCCTACAGCCCCTCAAGACCTTAGCCTCATTCCCAGTTCCTGAGAAACCATTATGATCTTTCATTAAGAGACACAGTGAAAAGCTATAAAAATCCTCCATGAGAAATAGCTCATAGAACTTACACAGGATTAAGAAGAAAGCTATTCCTGAGAACCTCTGGAAGACCTGAGGCTGCTCTTCAGAAAGCAAGACTCCGGTATTACACTGGGTGCAGAGAAGTAGTTACTGCTGACCCTAACTCAACACAGTTTAAATGAGCACCTGTACTGAGGCTCCTGTTTTTAATTAGATCCATTATGTGGGCAATCTTCCAAAGGCTATGGCTCTCAGGCTCTCAGTAATGTATCTAATCCCCCTGTTTGCCATACTGTGTCTTACACAAGAAGTGTAGTCATCCAACCTGCTCCTCATATTTCAGCTTTACATCCCCAGCATAACAGTAAAGTTACCCTCTTTTCCTCATCAGACAGATAGCTCAACAGCCATTAACTCTTTTCTCATTTTCTGATAGTTTTTTCTCTTCAACCCAGACAGTGAGCTAAAACACCCCAAGGTAGTAAATGAACACATAGTCCCCAGCAGGTGCAGCCTACTGCTGCTTTCAGCGGGAAGTGGCTGCATGCAGATGGAGACCTCCACTCACTCAGCACTCCATAAAGAATTATGGGTATGGGTGTTTTCTGAGAAAAATGAGACAGGAGATTAGGGGATGGCAAAGCTGGCTGGGGAAGTAGGCATCACCTGGTAATTACAAAATCCCAGGACACATGTACAGAAGACTTCCCAAAGCCCTACGTGTGGACTTCTTGCAAGAACCGGAGCAGGTCTTTGTTAGGATGGCTAGACCTGATATCAGCCTCAGGGTGGGTGGTACCACAAGGACAGTCCCCATTGAGTTTTTGCCATTGTGTTCTCTCTTGGATGGTGGCCCATTCTCATGCTGTAGGGTGTACTTCTTTTCCTATTTTTACTTGGCCCAAACTGATTCTGCAGAGCCTGTTTCTTTTACTACCTTTGCTAAAACTTTGCTACAATTTTAAAAAGGGGGGGGGCAACAGCAGCCACCCTAAGGCTGTACTGCCACTCATGTTTCTGTAGTGAAAGTTCAAACGCATGTCATAAGTCCAAGCAGCGAGTGTTAAGTCCAAAAAGTCACTAAACAGGTAGGTTGTTAAATGAGGAATATCTGTATCCAAAAGTAGAAACTGCTGCTCCACACCAGAGAGGTTTCTACCCTTTACAGTATATGAATTGTACATTAAAATCTAACTCACATGACACATATTGGATTATCAAAATAGCTCAGTCATCTTAATGACCATTTTTTAGATATTGTCCAATGGCAACAATAAACGTGAACACATTTCTATTTTTTCCAAAATGGTACTGGAATTAAAATATAAATCTCATTGAAAAGTAAGACATTAGCATGGATATCTAACTCTGTGGAACAGATAAAGGAACTCTGCAGAACAAAATTATCAAAATCATATTTTGGCAACCTCTTGGTAAACTTGCATTCCAGAATGCCCCTCACCCAGTTTTGTTTTGTTTTGTCTTCAGGACATAGAAGATACATTTTGTGCATCTCTCCCCGATTGTGGTTATACATCTTACATTCTTTCCTACATGTTACCCTTATGATTAAAGCAGCTGAGTTTGGAAGCCATTCCATGGGACAGTTTGGAAAAGGAAAAAGGAAGTGGGTTCCCCTTCAGTGCAGTTCCCTCCCACCCCCATCTGGACTGGGGAAAATAAAGAGTTCGACCAACCACTCAGATAAGCAAAGAAGAGCTATACCTGGTGTATCCTTTCTGGGCAGCAACCATCAGAGCAGTAAAGCCAAATTTATTGGGAACATCAACTTTAATATGGCTTGGGAAAACACAGAGAAAAGAGATTAATTTGCTTATCATAGCTCCATGTAGCTCATGGCTACGAATGACTGCAGAGGGCTATAATAGCTCATTTTGCCAAAAATCTCAAGTTCTTCTAGGCTAGTGATGGCAAACCGTTTAGAGTTTTCAGTAACACCAGCTGTAGCATGCATGCCATAGGTTTGCCACTGCTGACCTAGGCCTCTTTGATGGACACAGCCTCTTGAAGTTACCTGAGGACAAGATCTTCACTGCAGATCTTCTTAGTTGCACTGAGCATGAGATTATATTGGTAGAAACTTGCATTTTACGCTGATTCCCCTTGTTTACTAGGTATAAAGTGAGGCCAGTCAAAGAGGAAAGCATTTACAGTCATCTTAGGAGCATGGCTTTGGTGGGAACACTCTCTTAGACTTACAGAGCCCAAATTCACAAGCCACTTGTCTTTTAAGGAACTCTATTGATTCGAAAAGAACCTAGAGACCACTTTTGCATTTAGGAGGCAGCTTGAAGCACCTCATCTGTAGCAACTTCATCACACCTCGTTTCTCTAGTGGCTACTAACATTCTAAATAGCAGCTAATTTAGAGAGGCCCTAGCTTCATCAGGAATTAGATAAGTGCACTTTGAGGTACATTTTGCTAAAATGCTGCCACATATAAGTAAGGGACAGCAATTATTTGGGGGAATAAGAGATGACACAGTTATAAGTTTCTTTACAAATTCCACTAAATAATTACAGACTCACATTTACTTCGGGCTTTATGATCATCATTAATTATGCCTTATTCATATCAGTCACCTGAGATCATTTTGGAAGGAAGCTTAAAAGGCATGGGAATTTTTAGGAAAACAAAGCTACATCATGTATTTCTATTCTTCTTATGAGCAGTAAAAAGCAAGCAGGCAGACATCTCTCACCCTCCTTCAAGTATTTGAATGAGCAAATCTTCATCATTCACGTTGACAGCTCGATGAAAGTGTTCAATACTTATGGGTTCTCCTAAAGAAATTAGATGGAAAGCGGTCATCCAACACATAACGAAAGAAGATTCATTCCAGCTATATTCTCCTGTGGCCTTGAGTGGATATTTTTGTTCACCTCTAAGAAGACATTGGGCTGTTCCTGTAAACAGATCTTACATTTCCTACTTAACTGCTCCTTTTTATTACAAAAGAGCTCATTTTCACACGTTAGGAGAACATTTAGATTGACCTAAATGTGTGGGACATTGTCAAGTTATAAACCGTTGCTTTGTGATATTTAATAATAATCCTTTCAGATTTCATAAGGCTTAGTAAATGTCTCTTCTATGCAAGGAAAAGCTTAGCAATTGTCACAGTGTGCTAGTTTTATTTGTTAAAGTATGGCTAAACTGCTTGAACAACAAAGGACAAGTTGATTTGACATTTGAAATGGAAACTTGGGCATTCTTTCCAGGAACATGATGTATATGTTGGCCCTGTGTGCCCTAAGCTTGTGCAGGCAGATGGAGCTCATTCCCACAGGGAAGTGGAGGCACATGAGAAAACCCAATCAGGGAGGGAGCCTGCCAAGTAGTGAAGGGCAAGGAGAACAAGTCCTAGAAGGAGGGAAGACTCGGTTTAGTGGGAAACGAGAGTGTGGGGACTTTGTACAGCGAACACGGACTGCAGGGACAAGAGCAAGGCAGGGAGGTCCACAGGGCAGAGTGTGGGGAAATGCCACATGAAAGCAGCCCATATCCCATGCCTTTTTTATTTTTTTTTAATTGTCATGGTTAATTTGAAAGGAAATACAAGTGAAGCAGTTCGAATAGCGCCAGCACACTGTCAACATCCAAAGCACACTGAGGTCAGAGTGATGGGAGTGGCCACTGCCATCACCCTTTGCTGCAGCCCACCCTTCCCTCGTATCCAGCCATGTGCCTGGCATCAGTCCCCAGCCTGGTACCACCTGCCTGCCTTAGGATGGCTTTTGAGATTACAATCCCTGGTCTAAAGCCTCTCACCAGATAGGCCTCATGTGTTTGTTCAACACATGCTTGTGGAGTAACTTACATACCAGATCATACTGTAGGCACTGAGGACCTACAGAAAATGGGACAAACAGGGCCCCCGCCACTCTGTTTTACATTGTAGTAGCCACTTTCAGCCTGTCACATTCTAAATCCCAAAAGGAAATACCCAGTGCCTACCCCATCGTCTGCACTGCACCCCAGACCGCCTCCTATGGCTCACCACTTGCTTTACCTCCCTTGCACCATGGAGCAGGCAGAGATCAGTCAGCTACCCTCTTCCTGTTTCTCACAGTGGCAAATCTGCCTGGGATATCAGTTTATGAGCAAAGGAGCTCCTTTCTCCTAGTTTCCTCGGAAGTAATCCACCATACACATTAAACTGGGCACTACACACACTGGGAATATCATGGGTCAGAAGAGTGAAGGGGTCCCTATCAGAATGGCCTCCGCTGACACTCTCTTATTACAGGTAAAAGTCAACTTATACCAAATTAAAGTTGTCCTATGATAATTGTGCCTCCTAGAGTTTGTCAATTTCTAAAGGATGTATTAGCCACCCTTTCATCATTCCATGTATATTTCAGAACAAACGTTTCAAATAAAAATACCATGATAAACCATTAAAGGCCAAGGCCCATAGTTATCTATAGCCTGCCAAGGGAAGTCTTGCCTACCCTGCAGTTTCACTAGGGGACTAGGAAAAAGGAGGTGGTTTTATACTTCCAAGAGCATTTGACAATGTCAGGTGACATTTTTAATGTCACAGTTGTGGGGGTGGGGTTGCTACTAGCATCTAGCAGAGGTGCGTTAAGGTGCTGCTTAACATGCTACAGCACATAGGCCAGTTTGCCAACAACCAAGAACTATCCAGAACCAAAATGTCAATAGCTCCATGTTTGAGAACCCTGGGCTAAATGAAGTAAAATTGCTTATTCTGTGACCCATCCACACTTTAGGTGGATGAAGTAAACCAATGGAATGTTTCCCTTCCCCTTTTCCTTCCCAGAAAGGGGGAAATCTGTGTCACTGTAAATGCCTCTTATCCCTCCAACAACCCCATTTCTGTAACTCTCAAACCCCCACTGCTTGAACTTCCGGGAAGATGGCGACCGGGTAGGCAGCAGAGAGAGAACCTCCCAGAGGATTACCACCCAAACAATGAAATATAGCAATATGAAGACAGAAATAAGGACTTCCGGGAAGAAGACGACCAGCCGAGAGAGCGAGTGTGGAGGGAAGAACGGCTTCAGCTCCTGAACCCGACAGAGAACGCGCTACTGGGACAA
>PVLD010029986.1:0-17380 GCA_004027595.1 Dinomys branickii
AACGTGGAATTGCCGGGCGTCTCTGCCGCTAACAAGCCGATCTCTGTCGGGAGTCGCCGGGGGGCTGCGCTGGCTCGGGAGGCGGGGGGGATTGAGGCGTCCGTGCTCTCAGGGCGCTAGGACCCAGCAAATCTTTCTCTCCGCTTCCGGCGGCGTTTGGGGCCCTCCGCGCGGCTCGCTCGACATGCGCGAAACGTGGGACCGCCGGGCGTCTCCGCCGCCAACAAGCCAATCTCTGTCGGGAGTCGCCGGGGGGCTGCGCCGGCTCGGGAGGCGGGAGGGACTGAGGCGGCCGCGCTCCCACTGCGCTTGGACCGAGCCCAGCTTCTTCCCCGCGTGGATCGTCCCTGGCTCCCAGCGTCTGGGGCTTTCCCACGTCTCGCCCCGGCAGCCTGGTCCGCCCTACCACATCTCCCCCGGCATCTCAGAGAAATACGCCCAGTTTAAACTTCCCAGCCGAGGTCCCGGCATTCACGCTCGCTAAGTCTGTCTCGAGCTGGTGGTGTTTATTAAGGAGGTTCGCTCCCTTGCTGCTCACCTGGTCGCCATCTTCCCCGGATCCCTCTTGTATACAGCATATTGTTGCAATTTGTTTCTTGATCACCCTGCCAGTCTGCTTCTTTTGATTGGTGAACTGAGACTGTTTAGATTGATGGTTATAACATATGTATTGGCTTATCTTTGCTGTTATTTTCCTGCTATTGGTTCTTCCTTTTTCCCTCTGTTTAATTGCTTAGTCAGTTTGGTGGTTCTTTTCTATTGTTATTCTTGAAATTGTGGTCATTTTTATCTCTTCCTAAAATACATTTTAGTACTCTTTGTAGGGTTGGTTTGGCACTCATGAATTTCTTCAGTTGTTCATTATCATGGAAATATTTTTTCTCCATTAATTTTGAAGGATAGTTTTGCAGCGTATATCAATCTTGATTGGAAGTTGTTTTCTTTCAGGACATCAAATACTTTATTACAAGCTATTCTTGACTTGATGGTTTATGTTGAGAAATCTGCCATGATTCTGATGGCATTTCCTTTATAAATGATCTGTTTCTTTTCTCTAACAGCTTTTAATATTTTGTTCTTTTGCTGAATTTCTGGGGTCTTGATCACTATTTGTCTGGGTGTAGAATTATTTTGGTTATAGATAGCTGGAGTTCTATATGCCTCACTTAACTGTACGTCAGATTCTTTTTCCATGCTTGGGAAATTTTCTGCTATTACTTGTGCAAATAATCTTATGTCGTTTATGTTGACTCCTGCTGTTTCTTTCACACCTATTAATCTTACATTCTTTTTCTTTGCCTTGTCTTGCAGCTGTTGAATTGTTATTTCTTGGTTCATTGTGATTTTTAAAGGAGCCTTCCTTTTGCAATCGTTAGCTGCAATTCTGTCTTCAAGGTCTGAAAGTCTACCTTAAGCTTATTCAAGTGGTTTTGCCAGCTTTCAGTGGAATTTTTGATTTTCTGGATATCTGTTTGACTCTGTTTTGTGCATTCTAAGTCTTTCCTATATTGTTCATTCAAGGTTTCCATACTTTTTCTGTGCTTCTTTATTTTCTTATTTATGTCTTATTTAGATGTGCTGAGCAATTCTATCATTGTTGTTGTCATTTCTTTTTTTAACTTGAGAGATTATTTCTGATCTGATTTCTTCTATGGTCTGATGGAGTTGTTTCTTTACTTTCATTGCTATCATTTCAGAATTTTCAGGTGTGTGAATTTCAAGTTTTTCTGTCAGTGTGTCCTGGACTTTCTCTGGGTGGACTAGAGATCTAAGATTGCATTTTGGTGCTTCATTTTAGACATTTTTGAAGCTCCCAAAGTTCACCAGGACTCAGTGTTGCTCCCACAGAGGTCGGGGGAGTGGGTAGGGGTAGCTCACCAAGGCTCCTGAAATTACCTGAGGTGCAACTTCGCTCCCATAATGGTAGGGTGGCAGGAGGCAGCTCACTGTGGCTGGTGCAGCTGTCTGAGGCTTAGTGTTGCTCCCATGATGGTGGAGCAGGGTGCAGCCCAATGAGGGTCCCAAAGTTCTCTGGGGCTCAGCATCACCCTCACAGTGGTGGTATGGACCAGAGGGCAGCTCATGGAGACTCCCAGAGTTCATCTGGACTGAATGTCATTCTTGCTATGGTGGGAGTGTGGGGCACAGCTTACTGAGGTCGCCAAAGCTGTGTGTGGCTCAGTGTTTCTCCCTTGATGGTAGGAGAGTGGGGAATGTCTCACTGAGGCTTCTGAAGCTCTCTGGGTCTCAGTGTGGATTACATGATGGTGGAAGTGCAGGGCACAATTCATGGAGTTTCCCAAATCTTTTCAGGGTGGCTCCTACAATGGTGGGGGAATGGAGCAAGGCTCACAGTTTCCCGAAGCTATCCAGGGCTCAGCATCCCCCCTGTACCAGTGGGGGTGTGGGGTGCTGCTCACCAAGGCTCCAAAAGTTACCTGGGGCTCAATGTGGCTTTAATAGTTTTTAATCTCCTGAGTTTCTGTTTGGATCTATTTCATCGATTCCATTTCTTGTCTATGTTTTGCATTTATGGTTTCCATCATTTTCCTGAGCTCCTCTGTTTGTTTTTCTGTGTCTACTTTACTATCTTTCATTTTGATTATCATTTTTTTGCACCTCAGAGATTATTTTTTCTATGCCCTCCTCCATTTGTTTTTCATTTTTGCTGCTATTGTTTTGAGAGTCCCATTTGTTAATTTCTGATTTTATCTATCTCTTTGTGCTCTGGACTTATCCTGCATGGGCTTGGCATTTGGGATTGCATTTTGCTTCTTCATCATGTCATTTTCTGTTTTATTTTGTTTTCTGCATTGATGCTTGTAGATTTCTAATGTCAGATAGCCTTATTACTGTTACTGAAGCTTTCTTAGGAAGTATCTGTTCCTCTGGGTATTCCTTGATCTTCGTGTCTGTCCCAAGAACCTACCTTCCCAATATAATAAGACTGAGGAATTGCTATCTGTTTGACTCAGAGTGCATTCCTTTAGTAATACACTATGGTGATGGTTATGGTCCCTTATAATTGCAGTGTTGTCATACAGGGGGATAAAAGGTTATAGCACGTGTGATATCTTGGTTAAAGTAGTTCAGCTGGCAATAACAATAGACTAAAGTATAGCCTGGCTGTGGACAACTATTGTAACTATTAGCCTGATATCTATAACCACAGGATGAAGGTATACAGATATATAACATAATCCAACTTATACCATGAATCTGTATGCCATCATTGTCCACTTAGAAGAATGATTATACTTGCTCATGTGTGTGGGGGCTCAAGAGGTTAGGGGGTAGGATGGTGAGATGAATGAGCTTAAATATAGTAGGGGCAAGGTTGGAGGACACAGAGTGATCATCCTGGTTTGGGGTAATTGTAGGACACAGGAGAGTAGGGTTGCAGGAGAAGGCCTAGGAATTTCGAAGTGAACCAGAAAGGGAGGAGACAATATTTATTCACATGAAAGTATCATAAAGTCAAGGAGATAGTTGAGGAAAAAAGGAAGAGGATGAGTAGACTAACACAAGAAGAAAGGTTAGAGATATAAATCATTGATGAGGAAGGAAGAAAGAAAAGAAAAAGGAAATAAAAGAAGAAGAAAAGCGGGAAAAAAAGCAAACAAAAATATTCTCACATACCAAAAGAAACCAACATACAGTAAGAAAAACAAAGCAGGATGAAACAGAACAGAGAGAAATTGACAAAAGAAAGGGAAAAGAAACAAACAAAAAAGAAACAAACCTCAAAAGCAAACAAAATAAAGCATGAATCCAGATGAATATCAAGAAAGAAACCAATCATACAGACAAAAGGGAAAATAGTGAAATTTCTCCAGTGTTTGTAGTTCTGTAGTAAGTCCAAGTCAGATGCTAGAAAGGTATATTCTGGCCAAGATTGCAGGTGGATTTTTGCTGGGTTTAGTCTTATCTTTGTCTCTAGACTTAGGGGATTAGGGTAGTTTTCTGTGCTTGAGAGTTCTCCTCAGTCATTTAGAAAAGAAAACAGAAGGAGAAAAAAGAGAAAATACAAGAATAAAAGGGGTAGCCCCACCCACCTGCTTCTGTTCCTGGAGTCTTTAACCCTAAGCACAACACTTGTTCTCCTAACTTACCACCTGTTGGCTTGTATTGTTACTGTTGCATGAGACATTTCCATACCTCTAGCTCTGCCTGTCCATCATGTGCACTTTATCCAGGGTTCTACTGTGTCACTGGGGTTCTGGAAGGTCTCTGGGCCCTGAACCAGTAGAGAGAGAGAGAAGGGAAGATCTCAAATTTCTCTCACCAGCTGCATAGTCCTGGGTCAGTGGAGGAAGGGAAGAGCCAAACTCAGACTCTTACCACCAGCCACTGCAGTCCCATGTCAATGGAAAAGGTAGGTAGGAGCCCATCTCACACTCCTTTTGCCAGCCGAGCCAGCGGAGGAAGATGGGAGCTTGAACATCCGTGAGTATTTTGATCTTTATACTTTTCTTTAGTTTCCATTTTTAAAAACCAAGATATATTACTTTCATAACTGTTTTGTGGTTTTGTCATATACTGTCTATAAGATATAACTTAAAATGTATCAAAATCAAATTAAGGAAAGAAGATATTACTTAGAATGCAAATTTATAATTGTAAATTATAATCTTTTTCCTCTTTTAAAGTATGATGAGATAATCAAAGGAAAGAAGTGAAACTTTTAAAGGACTGTTAATAATGTAACATTTTCCATTGTTGTAGATTATGGATTTCTCTTAATAAAACAAAACTATAGAGAGAGCTGGCTGTTGTCACTGGTTTTCTCTGGCAGTATAAGTACAGGAGTTTTTGGCAATATAAGTAAATGGGTTTTTGCAGAATCCACACTGCATGTTGTTATAAAGAAGCGTCTTAGAGGCCACAGTGGAATTGTTTGATGGTACATTCACTAATTGGCAACAAAAAGAGGGTCAATGTAGGAGGAACTAGAGACCCGGACCTCAACTCTGTTGCAGCTGAGGAAAGAGGAAACTGGTTGTGCTAACTGTGTAGAATCCACTTGGCCTGTCCACGCCTTATCCAAGGACCTTAACTTGTGTCATGTTTTAGATCTGGGCTGTCTTCCACAGTTCTCAGGCGTAGGCAAGGCAGTTGAATAATGGGGACATTGTACTTACCCAGTGGTGAGTTCAGGGCCTGAACGTGCTGTTAGGGGTTGGGCTTGGTCTGAAGAGTCAGGTCACTAGGTCGCTCCCTGGCCCCTCCTTTTTCTCTCAGCTTCCTGGCCACCGTGATGTGAGCAGCTTTTCTCTACCCAGGTCCTTCCACTCTGCCCTTCCTGTCCTGAAGCCAGCTGACCACGGCCTGAAAATATGAGCCACAATAAACTTCTTCTCCTTTAAGTTATGGGTGTTGGGTGTTGTGTCCCAGCAACAGGGAAGTGGCTAAGATACCCTGTTGGAGTTCTGCTCAGTACAGTAATGGGGAATGACCGGAGCGTTTCCCACAGGGGTCCACGTTTTATAAACTCACATGTACATTCTATGTATGAGAGAGAGAGAAAGAGACAGAGGGACAGAGAGAGACAGAAAGACAGAGAGAGAGCAGGGCACAGATCATAGATATTTGTGTATGTGAATTTCTGTTTATCATCTAACTTAATTTTTACGCCACCTGGTGAGTATTGCTTTCCATCATCACAGAAGGAATTTGACTTTTGGAGATGTCACAAACTGGAAAATAGCATGTGCTGGCTGGAAAACCAAATTTTCACCAGGTCCAGTTGACTGTTCAGTAAATCATAGATGAACTTATTAAGAAACCGCCATATTATTTTCTGATGCTGGGCTCTAGAAAACATTTCTGCACTCAATTTTATGAGCTGCAGGCTGTTGCCTGCTGCGAATGCAGAGGTCCCTGGGCCCACTTCTCATCATCACGTGTGTGCCAGTTGTCCTTGCAGCTGTCAGCGCCCACTGACAGCGCCCCCTCTCATTTTCCCTGCTTCTCTTTCACTTTGTCCTCTGGGCCTTTCTACCACACCATCTGGGGTGTCCACAGAAACCCATTCAGCCGCTGTGATTCACGCTTAAGGGGTCTTAACACCCATGGGCATCTCAGGAGCAGCTGGGGGGAAGTAGAAACACATGGATAAACACTCCCCTCTCCCATTTTCTGGTTAGACGATCCTGAGCCATGTTCTACATGGCTCCTGAGATGATTCCCATTGTATCTAAGGAATAAGAAAACATGCCAGCTATAAAAGCAGTATGTGTTTATAGTTTTGAAAAGGAAATTAGAGAAAAGATGTAAAGATCAATACACAGAAAATTATAGCTCAAAAATGGACTTGGGTTGTATTTCCTTGTCTGGTTCACATCTAAGTTATCAAATTTATTTCTAGTCAAATGTCCTCTTTTGTGAATGTCAAAGACTTTATATAAATGATGACATATCATGAAATTGTGTTGAGAAATTTCCTTCAAAACACAATATAAGCCCTGCCTTCCCAGTTTAGTGAGTTAGTGAGACCCTTTCTCAGAATATACACATACATAGATAGATACATATGTACATACATATTAAATTTAAAATTTAATAAAGGGCTGAGATGTACAAAGGCCTTGGATTCAAACTCCTGTACTGCAAAAAAACAAACAAAACCAGAAAATGTAATTCTTGATATTTGCACTGGAATTCATAATGTTCAAATTTCTTTTCATAAACGTCACTTAATTTCTTTCATCAACTTTTCACCATTACTTTTTCCCACCTCCTAAGACCTTGGATGAGATCAGCAATTATTCTGGGCCTGGATTGTTGCAGTTGCCTCAGTACTTCTTTCGCTTTTGTTTCCTTTCCAATCTGACCCCCGCATCATTTTAATCGCAACAGCCAGAGTCACTCTGCTTAAATAAAAATCAAGTCCTGTTACCTCTCTGTTCAAACCTCCCCAGTAGCTCTTCATCACTCTCAGAATAAAAGTCATTTGATGGCCTAGGAGGGCTTAGGTTTCTTGTTAATTTTTGAACTATCTTTCTAGTTTTTATGCTTGTTCACGCCACTCTCCACACGGGTCCCCTTACTGATCTTCAAGGACACAAGTAATTCTTCTGCCTCAGATCCTTTGCCCTTAGGGGGGCGTCAGTGTGGCAAACTCTTCCTCACTGACCCAGTTGGCCCACTCCTCTTCTTCAGATCTCTGCTTACGGTGTCTTCTCAATGAAGTGTTTAGGAATGCAATCCTCTTGGCCTCTCAGCATCCACTGTGTCCCTTGCTGATTTGTTTCTTCTGTGCTATAATCATCTGCTACAATCTGTTTTAAAATTGTTTCTGAATTATTTCTCCTGCCTGATATAAACTCCATGAGGCCAGGCAAGCTCATTTTGTTCACTAGCTCAGTTCTTGGAACAGAGCTTGGCACATTGTATGTGTGCTATACGTATTTGAATGAATTCAATACCTGTATGAGCTCTGTGAGTGTGTCTTACCCTATTTTATAAATAGCAGAATATAGAGACAGAAAGATTAAGGTACTTTAGCAAGCTCATATAAATAAATAAGTTGTAGAGTTAAATCTCAAACTAGTTTTCCTTTCTCCAATAATGTTCATGTGAGGAAAAATAGAAACCATCTTTGGATTTAGCAGCTCACACTTACATCAGATTTATGTGGATACAAAATTTGTGTAGGGAAGAGCTGCTAATGAACTTGACCAAGCACATGAAAATGAAGTACATTTGAACCTTACATATTTTCATCTCCTCAATGCCTGCAAAAAAGCTCAAACCAAATCTGTAAGTTGTTCCCAGGACATGACAACATGCCTAATTTTGTTTTTATTTTTCTTGTCCATATTTTCTATTTTAACTTGACTTCCTCATGTATTTAAAAATTTGGTTGCAATTGTATACTATTTAAAGGCATTTGAGTCCTCTTTCTGACTGTGGCAAATAGAAAGAAAGAAAGAGACATCATACTTCGGTATTAACCTCTCATTATGGGTTAGGTGTGTCAAGTGACAGTAAAACAAGGTGCATATAACCTGAACAGAGAAGGGCCAATTGAAACTTGCTGATATAGCCTGGCCTTTTCATGATGTTAAGCTTTTTGTCAGAAAGATAGGAGTTAAATAATTCGAACCTGTGCTTTAGTAATTTAAGAAGCTGGCAAGTAGATGAATGGATGATATTGTTAAGAAGTACAAAGGACCTGAGCTTTTTTGTTTTGTTTTTTATACTTGCAATCTGCCATGTATTCTAGAGAAGAGGTGAGACTCCTGCATTTGAGGTGAAGAGTGGTTTATTTTTCACAGCACTAGCAGTAGCATCTTTGCTGTAGTTCCAGTTCACACATGGTGCCACCAACAGGGAAAATGAATGATACGCATGTACCGGTTGTGTTACACGAGAGAAAACTTGAGTGTAAGGAACTGGAATCTTTTATATTTAGGCTGTGAGCATTCATGCTCGGTGCTCTGGAGGGAAAAACTATCTCTACTTTCCAAAGCTTTTTGCTAGATAAATGTTGTTTGAAAGATAGACTGGAGCAACATTTATGCATTATGCATGAATATGCATAAGTGTGAAAGACACCTCTAAAATAATCTCACAAAACATAATCTTTCTAAACACAGGTTGAAACACCTTAACAGTCATCTCTACCTCTTTCACGTTTACTACCCTGCACTGGAAGGCAGCTTCTCCATCATTCTTTCTCATTCTCAACTTCCCAAGCAAACTGACTCTCCTAGAACTAGTATAGACTTCAATGTTTCTTCCTTTGTCTTTCTGCTTTTATTCCTCATTCTTGATCAAGGATAAATCTCAACCATATTCAACACCCTCCCACTTCAATTTCTCCAGTTCTAGCTCTTTGTGCTCAGTTGCCATTCAGCACCAGAAACTCAGAGACTGACCTGGCAAGCCATGTTTTCTTAGTGAGTAGGGCAGAAAAGCTGAGTACGCTTAGTTCCTAAGAATTTTTATCCCTGCCTAATGCTGTTTGCAGCACCTCCAAGTCATCTTTGCTGTCTGCTTTTGCTTTCTTCTTCCCCTTTGAAAGGGATATACTATTGCTCCCAGATTGTTGTTAGTTAAAGGAAGAAAGAATCTGAGAATCTCTTTTAGTTGAAAGTATTCTGACTAGATGAGGTATGGATTAATGATCCTCTCTGAGGCCTTGAGACTTTTATTGTCTGGAGTTGAGTATGTGTACCAGTTTAAGCTACCAGGCTTGCAGATTTACTCAACAAGGCTCTCAAATTGCCAGGCCATTTTGGATGTTTCATGATTAAGGTGATTTTCTACTTTCCTCAATAACTTTAGTATCTTCTCCATTTTCTTCAAATTCCTGTTTGCCTGAATTTCTGTATATCATGCCCATGCACTATTCCTTCCAATTTACTGCTTTTCTCTTTTGAATTGTAATAGACTTGGTCTTCCCTTTTATAGAGAAAATAGATGTGTTCATGTTCCTACCGACAAATTGCTAAACCTATCTGTATCTACCACTTTTTCTTTATCCTTTTACCAAAGCTCATCTTTCCACATATGCAGTCGGTCTCTTCTGTGCCTTCTCCCCTCCTACTCACTTTGGGGCCATTTCCAACCCTCCCCCTGTCATCACTGTTCCTTGAAATGATGCTTCCTTGGCATTAGCCAGTCACTCCCAGTTGCTGAGCCTGGAAAGCCCTGTTGGTCCTCATTTCCAGTCTCTCTGCAGCATTCGATGCCCTCAGCTCCCTCTTTCTTCTTGAGCTCCAGCATCTCTCTCGCCTTCTGGAAGATCACATACTCCCAAGGTCCTTCTGTTCATCTGTTCACTCCTTTCTAGACTCCTTAGCTTGCTCTCCATCTTTGATCCAGCCCCTAAATGCATGTCTCAATGTTGGTCCTGACATTAAAGGTAAAATGATACAGGAAATAGATTCCAAATGGACCTTCACTCTGTATCTTACTTCTACCTATTCTTTGGGGTGTCTGCACTTCCTCGTCTTGTCAAGAGAATAGATTTTCTCTACATTACAGTGCATCTGGATGCCCAGAACCCTAGGTTCACAGTATAACAAGCCTAACGGGAGAATAAATGACAATTTTTCTCTCCTGAGACAAGTCATTTAAACACTCCAGAGAAGACCCTGGATCCTGGAGCATATGCCTTCTTCTCAACCAGTCCTGTGATGGGAAGATAAGTCCAGCCATAGGAAACTGGTCTAGATTTTGGCACTGGAAAATAATGCACTTCTGTAACACATATTCAAAATTTGTAAGTGATCTCAGAAGTAAATAACAGAGACTACAAGTCTTTTGATATACACAAGAGCAAGACATCTTGATTGCTTTGAACAAAGCATTGGCAGAAAGATAAATGATGATGGCTCAACATTTTATTGGAAAATGATGGAAAGGTAGTATTTTATGTCCTGGCAGAAATGTAGCTAATTATGCTACATAGTTGTGTGTAAAATAGATCTTATAAGTGGTGGATCTGAATCTCCAGGTGAAGAGATTTCCAAGAAAAATGGTGCTTATGTGTCAACACAAGTGTCTTCTTAAGAAGTAGAGGAAAATTTGATCCCTATGCTGAGGAGGCAATATAACCACAAAGTGGAGTGAGGTCAACACAAGCCAAGGAATGTCAGCAGCCACCAGGAGCTGAAAGAGACAGGGGACAGGTATTTTCCTATAACCTCCAGAGAGAGGTTGCCTTCTTGACATCTTGATTTCAGAGTTTCAGCTCCCAGAGTAGGAAAGAATAAATGTTGCACTTAGAGGAAACCTAGGTTTTTGTAATTTATTACAGCAGCTATAGGAAATGAAGATAATAGATGAATGTTACAGCTTGGGTCACACACTGTCCCAGAGCTAACATGATGGCAGGTCACCATCAAGCCGTGCATTCTGAAAAGTTAACAGTAATGACAAAAACAAGAACTGAAACATTTTTTACCCTTCTTTCATGTCTTTATATCTATCCAAAGTGGTGCATACTAATGTCAGCAATAACTACCCTCCTGTCATTTTGCCCTCAGGGTCATATGATGCTAGCAGTGACTCTCTTCTTTCTCTTCTTTTTCTTCTTCTTCTTCAGTACCTATTTATCAGTATTATTTATCTTTTTGGCTTCTATGGTACTGTACCTTCTGGCTTCCTCTCTAGTCTTTTTCCTGCTGTTTCCATCTCAATCTTTCCATCTCAACTTCCAACTAAGCAGCCCATCATAGTTGGTGTCTCTCAAGTCTCTGTCCTGGATCCTTTGCTTTTTCCTTCCCTTTTCCTTCTGTGGACTCTTGCTCTAATATCTGTCTATCCCCATGGGCTCACTGAGCAGCCGTAGGCTCCCAAATTTATACTGCCAGCTCATATTTCTTTTCTGAGCTCCAGATCTATATTTATAACTGCTTACTTTATATTTTCACTTGGATGCCTCATACTCATCAAATCTCACCCGTCCTCTCTCTGCTCTCATCCCCAATAGCCCCTCCTCCAGGATTTCTTCTCTTGGTGAACACTCCCTTATTCCTTTAGTTGTTCATGCCAGTGCCCCTGCATCAAATCTAACCTCTGACAACCAGTTTCAATCCATTCCCCAAAAGTAACCACTCCACCTCCAAAACAGATCCCAAATGTGGTCACTTCTCTCCATGTTCACTGCCATCATTTTAGTCCAAGTTAAAAACAACTCTCAGATGAGTTTCTGCAGTAGCCTTCTAACCACTTCCCTTGCCACACCCTTGATCCATTCAGGTTTATTCAATAGCAAGAGTGAACTGTTAAAGATACAGATTCAGTCATAATACTCTCCTACTTTAAACTTTTAAAAGGATTTCAAACGCAAATAATCTAAAATCCTAAACAAAGTGTCTAAGGTCCTGATTTAACTGTGTGGCCATTCCTATCATGTGCTTTACAGAATATCCTTCAGCAATGAAAAAATTTCCCCCAACTGTCAAAACCACGACTAACTACCAGCCTCAGCTATCTTCTCAAGAAGATAGACCCCCTTTTGGAGGTGGCCTTTATCCATTGGCTGATAGATGGAAGGAAAGAGTGACATAAAAAAAAACCCAACTTTCTCACCCAGACTTGGTCAACAAAAGCTTAGCTAAGTTCAAGAGACAACTTCCATGCATCCTAGCTCAGCTTCTCCCTTTGCCCTAACATGTGTCCCTCCTTCCCATTTCATAGATGTCGGTTGCAAACACACATTCTAAATTTCCCACACAGTCTCCATTGCATCTGCTTTCTAGAAACCCAACCAGGAACAGTCTCTGAAGTAAGGGTTGCGATAGAGGGAGGTAATAATCTCACTGTCCTCTTTCATGCTCAGATTGTATCTAAAACGCTGTCACACATGCAGTTCTTGGGCTGTCTTTTAAGGACATTAACTAGAGAGTAGCATGACTGAGTAGGACAACTGAGATGCTAGGAGAATGGAAATCATGTCACAAAACAAAGAGTTGAAGAAGAAAGGTAGTTACCTGGAGCATTACTAACACAACAAGCACATGGTCAGATTAGATTTTTGAAAGTGGGAGGAAATTTCACTCTGTACTACTCTGGGGACTAGGATTAGTAGCAATGGATGAAAGTTCCTGTGACACAGGCTCAGGCTCAATATAAGCAAAAAGTCTACATGAGCTATGTAATTGCATCATAGTGAAATAATATATTCACTTTTACTAGAGTGGTGTGGTGTCATCTTGGGTAAAATAGCACAGCTTCCTCAGCTTGCAGAGACCATTGACCAGATGACTAACATCTCCAAGACAATGTGCTGTGACTTTCTGCTCTAGAACTGGGCTTTACAAAGTACTGATGAGGCTCATAGTTATCATCTAACAAATTGATTCCACAGCCAAGTAAATTTGACAAGAAGGTGTAACATTTTAGATCATTATTTTTGCTACAGGATTTCTTAGAGATTTACTATATCTATTTACTATCAAAAATAGGAGATTTACTATATCAAAAATAGTACACTGGGAAAGCACCTAGAGGCCATTCAGGATTCAATATTGCTCAGAACTCTTTTTGACCAGTGGCTACTCAAAAGAAGAAAGTAAGTGTTTTGTAGAACCTACTTGAAATTATGTTTTGGAACATTATATTCCTCATAGTAGTGAAGAGAGGGCAATTTTTAACCCATCATGATAAAAACAGATTGCTGAATACTGGAAATTAGGATTCCTAAAAGTGAGCAATGACAAAAATAAAAAGTTATAAATTTCTCCCTGTTTTATAAATACATTTTCTCCCCTTTCTGTGAAGAAAGGACCCTTGTCCCATTGGCATACATTATCTAAACCCATTCTTGTCAGTATCAGGACAGACTGCTGCTAAAAACTAGAGCATTATCCTTCTGTGTGTGCTTTTTAGTGGCTGCTCCATAGCGCCTTGTTCTGGTATACTAACAATTCCTATTTTGAGATGTTCTTAAGTGCCTGGACAAGGAATTTCTCCAAATACATTTATATATATAACACAAAATTGGGGGACTACTTAAAGACTGTCATTGAAATTCAGATCTTTAGAAAGGGAACAAGCCAGCAAATTTTACTTTAACCAGTGTCATTTCTGTCTTCCAGGCACTATAGTCAATCCCAATTATCCAGCTGCCTAATCAACACCCATAATTAATTCTCCATTTATGCAGCATTTCCAAGGACAATGTACCCATTTTAGAAGAAAGTAACAACAGCCAGGCTATTGCTTATGCTTGTCTTAATAACTCTGTTAGCTCTTTCAGACAGTGCCCATTCTAAAACTCTGCTAATTACTTGATGCTTTTCAGTGAAGCATGAAATGCTCAAAAGCCTCAGCCATGAAGGGCCAGGTAGGTCCCATGAAAATTAAGGCTGAGTAACAGCTCTTGCTGTGTCTAAGCCCTGGTGCTTTTAACTGAGAGGTGAACAGCTGTCTTTAACAAACAGAAGAGGGAGGAGCAGAAGATGAAGAAAGTCATAGCATTAGCTCATGTTTTTTGGAAATTTTCTTAGCTACTATCACCATATCCAGAGAAATTCTGGACTACAGAATTATTTTAAATGATTCTGTTTGCTCTGGAGACATTTTCCAGAGGGGAGAAAAAGGAAACACTTCAAAGCTGTTGGGTAGCATATTAAAGGGAACTGGGTTATTCAAATGAGCACCACAAAGTCCTTCTAAAGTCTGAAGATGCAAACCGAATGATAGAAAATTAAATATTTAATTAATTCATAGGAGAGCTAATAAATCATCTCTAAACCAAATGAATTATGTAGTAGTACTGTGTGAACAAATTGCTTTTATCCACTTGTCTACTGGGACTCTTTTTCAGTCAAGAATATACTCCCCCCCCACACACACACTCACAACTCTGCTACCAAATACCAAAGATTATGTTCCTATGGTAACTAGAGCTCATTTTATTGTAGTTATCTTTACTCAAAATCACATTTAGAAACCCACTGTGGTGAAAGGGTGTCTGTCCACAATAGTCCAAGTTAAATTTTCTATATTATACATGATTGTATGCTCTTGCTATTGACTAGGACAACATTATGTATCAAGTATTATACACATTTTAGATTTCAATTATGCAATATTGCATCCTACATGGACCAAAGTTCTCAAACACAAGAGATCACAAAGACAACTCTACGCTCAACTATGCTATCTACAACCTTAAGAAATATTCTGAATATAATCCAAAGCGCCTCAACATCAGACTTAGGCCACTCTTAAGGCAGGATCTTGCTGTGTCTATGTATATGTGGGGTTAGTTTTTATCACTGTGACAAAACATCTGAAAATAACAGTTTAAAAGAGAAAGGATGGTATAGTGTATATCTAGATGCCCCCCTAAAGCCTTGGGTGCTTGTAGGTAGGGCTTTTTGGAGGTAGCTAGGTCATGGGTATGTGATGAAGGGTGTTTGATACTGGATTAGTTCATTGATTGGTTAAGCATAATTCTAGGTGTGGATGACAGATTTACTGAAAAGCAAAGACCCATCCTAGGTGTTGCTATCATCAGTGAAGAGGCTTAGCCTAGATGGAATAAAAAGAGAAAGAAGAAAAGTTGCTGCTTCCTGCCTGCCCTGCCATGGACTGTTTCTTCTCTGCAATGTCCCTCTGCCACGCTGCCCTGCCTTGGGGCCAGTTGGCTGTGCACTGAAACCTCTACAAATTGCAAACTAAAGTAAACCTCTCCTCCTTTAATTGGTGGGTGTCAGGTACTTTTCTGCAGCAATGAGAAAGTAACTAAGACAAAGGTTTTCTTCTGGCTTACAACGTCGGAGGTTGCGTTGTGTGGCTAGCCAGCCCCCATTGCTTTTAGGCTGTGGTGAGACGGAAACTTCATGACAGAAATGCATGGTGGTGAAAGATGCTCACCTCATGGGAGCCAGGAAGTAGAGAGGGTGAGGAAACCTCAGAGATGAGAGTTTAGGGACAAGATATAGTCCCTAAAGTCACACTTCTACAGTCTACTTTCTTTAACTAGGCTCTACCTCATGTTTCCATTACTTCTCAGTAATACTATCAAATTATGATCTCATCAATGGATTAATCCACTCGATGAAGTAAGAATCTTTGTGATCCAATCCCTTCCAAAAAAGACTCCACCACCTAAAAATCAAATCTTTAGCACACGATTATGGGGTAACATATCAAATTCAAACCCTACCTACCTGGCAACTTTACCAATCTCTCTATGAAATTTCATTTCCTTTAAGTTCTGTTGGAAATGTTTTTTAGTATATTGTTGTATCTTGTGGAATATGTGCACGATTGGTTGTTTTTCATGACCAAGGAGAGTTACTTAAGTTTCTTATCAGTTCCTTCATTTATAAGATTGGACTAGGTAGTCTGTTAAGTTTGGTTTGGCTCAAGTAATCTGTGACTTCACCTCTCTGTATATAATCAGAAAGGAGAGTGGAGAACAAAATGATCTTCACTCCTGCAAAACCAAAGTGAACTTCAAAAGGTTCCAAAAAATATATATTTGTCTTTGCTATGGAAATGAAATCTTCAGTCAAGTGCAATAAACACTCTGTCAAGGAGCTTGTGACTGAAGCCTCTATGACCTTACGCCTTAGTGAAAAACATGTATGGCAAATTTTCAGTAAGAAAAGATCAGAGGGGACTTCTGGGAAGATGGCGACCAGGTGAGCGGCAGAGGGAAACTCTCCCAGAGACTGACCTTTTGCGAGTGGGTGCTGGGTCGGTGGCTGCGAAATTCCAACTGCACGTGTTGCTCTGCGATGCTTGAGCATTAATGGGTGGGCTGGATATGCCGCAATGAGAAGTGGGGGTGCCCTGAGAGCTAGGTGCCCAAGGAGATTGGTGCTGCATGCGGCCTGCAGCTCAGCCGAGTCTGCATACCACCGAGTGCGATCACGGCAGGACGGACCCTCCCATCTCCCAAAACTGAACGGCTCACAGGCGGCTGCGGCCAGGAATTTTTGGAGGCGGTGGAGCAGAGCAAACTCAGAGAACACGCTCATTGGGCAGACTGAGCTAAGATGGGTAGCGGACTGGGATCCCGCTCAGAGCCCCGCCCCCGCAACTGGAGCCATCCTCGGCTGGAGAGCAGGCACTTCGGCGGCTGCGGTGGGCGGCTCCTGTGAGAATGCCAAGGAGGCGGAGAAGTGCCAGGGAGCGTGAGGATCTCCTGCCAGGACGGATCACGGAAGGGGTGAGCCAAGTGAGCACCGCAGCAGGATTTCTGAGTCAGGAAGAAGCTCGACCCAGGGAGATACATCTGAGCGCCATTCCTGCCTGCACGATCCGAGGGTGAGTTGATTGGGCGCCCTGACCGGTATTTTTGAGTCGGGGAGAAGCTCCACCCAGCGAGGGACATCCAAGCAGCACTACTGATTGCATGGGCCCCGGGACGGAAGAGCTGGCTGGGCGCCCCGACAGGATTTTTGAGTGGGAGAGGAGCTCCACCCAGGGAGGAACACCTGAGCGGCCCCCTGCCTGCAAGGTCCCTGGGGCGGCGAGCTGTTTATGCGCCCCAGCCAGGTCTTGGGGTAGGGAGTAGCATGATCCACAAAGCAGGATCTGAGCAGCCTTTTAAGTGGAACTCTCAGCAGAAAGCTTAAGGGACATTCTCCCAAAGAGAAGGAGTCATTGGAGCAGCCTCTGCAGCAGACCTTTGCCTGTTCAACTGCCTGGGGAATTTATAGCTCAACATTTTGAATCTGATACCCAAAAATGGGAAAACAGAGGAAAAAAACGCAGTCTCAGAACTCAACCCCAACCAGAACAAGTTCTGAATGCGAGCATACAGGGGAACCAGGAAGCCACATACCTGCAAGTTAAGAAACAATTGCATCCGAAATGAAACAACTCCAACAGGCCATAAAAGAGCCTAAAGCAGAAATAAGCCACATACCTGCAATGATCTCTCAGACAAAAAACGAACTGAAAA
>PVLD010029987.1:0-17378 GCA_004027595.1 Dinomys branickii
GGGGAGGGGAGAGAAGGAAAGAGGAGGAAAGGGAAGGGACATGACATATAAAGGATTGATAAAGTTTATGGCCTGGAATAAAAACGAACATAAAGGAGTAGAAAAGAAAATTTACATATACTTTGTGCCGTAGAACTTGGTGCAAATATGATACAATAATAACAATATGAATGTGATTAGAAAAAGGAATTTAAAAGCGAGATATTGAAGTCATAGAGAGACCCTGTCTCAAAAACACACAAAAAAAGGGATAGGAAATACTTATACTACTAATTTCTCTCAGTTGACTCAAAAGACATGTTTGTGCTAATAGTATTTGGACAATTAAATGCTGCTATCTCATACCCCGACTAACTAATTTAAAGATAACAATATGAAATGTATTAACCATTGGTACCCTCATCATACTGTTTTGGAATTTTTTTGTTTCTTTTTCTTTAAATTAAAACTTTTTAAAAAAGTGATAGGAGGTAACATTCATTGTTTTAATTTTTTTCTATTACTTCTCCTAACATTAATTTTACCATATTCTTTGAGGCAGGACAATACTGGGGATTGAGCCCAGGGTTTTCAGCATGCTAGGTCAGGGATCTGTCAACTAAGCTACATTCCTGTCATTCAATCATTCATTTATTCATTCATTCAGAAACAGGGTCATCTTATATAATGGAGGCTGGCCTTCCTCCTGCCTCAATCTCCTGAGTGCTGGGATTATAGGCATGTGCCTCCAAGCCTCATACCAGGCCTGGTTTTAGTTTTTACTTTGAGACAGGGTCTTGCTAAGTTACCTACGGTTGACCTTGAACTTGCCACCGTGCTTGAGCTATCTAAGTAGCTGGTACTGTAAGTTTGTGCTACTTTGCCCAGATTCTATATTCTTGCAGATATCATAATCAAAAACTTTAAAGCAGAAATCAAACAATAAAAGCACTTTTAAAATTTTAATAATACAGAATAAAATCTATTAAAGACATTTTTTGGCAGTGCTAGGAGTCAAACCCAGGAACGTGCACATGCTATGCAACTGCTCTACTGCTGAGCTATACACCAGACACCTATTTGTATTAGCACTCCATCGGAGTAACCACAGAAGCTTGCAGTAATCCACCTTAATATAGGAAAGGTCAAAGTATACAAGTTGTAGTTAGAATCCATGGTCTAACTGAGAACAGTAGGGAACCCATCCAGAACAATGATAAAAAATACTACTTAAAAAAGATTTTTAGCTCCTAACCCAGGCTGAATAAATTATGAGGCATTTATCTAGCATTTATATTTAATTAGGCAAGAGTTCCTACATTTAAGTTTCCATGGGCAGGACATATAAAAATATAAAGTATGGGCTGGGGATATAGCTCAGTGGCACAGCACCTGCCTGGCAAGCACAAGGTCCGCAGTTTGATTCCTGGTACCAACAAAAAAGAAAGTATATATTCTTGCTTTCTCAAAACAATGATTTAAAAACTTATTGATTTCCCCAAAGTCAAAAGGATGTTCAGGCATAGTTAAAGCAGGAAAAGACCCAAAGTGTGAACATGCATATTGTAGGTCTTCTATCTGTTTCTGTCCAGGGTGAACAGGTCCTGAGAACGAGGTACCCGCGGATGAATACAAAAGAAAAAAGAAAAAGAAATACAAGACAGACAAAATTCTGGGATCATGGGGCTTAGAGCCTCTTGGACTGCAGCCTCGAATAGCATTTTCAGTAACCTTTCCTCGAGAAAAAACAAAAGAGGCAACTGGGCTAATGGGCTAATCAACCGTTTTAGCAGGGACAGTACAACTCAATTACTATAGGCATGAGACTTGACTAGATAGCCAAGTCACCATTCCTTTCTGCATATCACAGCAAAGCATTTAGTGTCCACACCAGGGGGCTTACCAGGCTTCTGCTAGACTTCCTCCGGAACCCATCAGTTCAAGGCAAGGTTAGGCCTGAGGCAATACATTGAAAGATTAGCTAAAGAATGTCCTTCTCCACAGCATATAATATAGATAGTGATTTTCACAGATCACATGTAAAATAAATCAAAGTAAGTAGTACTTTCATTATTGTTGGCTTTCTCTGTGGTACTTGAGAATGAACCCGGAGCCTTGTGCATGATATTGAGCTGGCCCAGCTCCTAAACAAGTATTTGTTTTTTGTTTTTTTGTCTTTTTGAGACAGGGTCTTGCTATGCAGTTCAGGCTGGCTTTGAGCTCGCAACGATCTTCCTGCCTCAGCCTCCCAAATGCTGGGATTACAGGCATGTGCCACACCTGGCCTAAACAAGTATTTCTGAGGGTAGGCAATGAACACAATTTTGGAAATGAGATACTTATTACTAGCTCTATATGTACTATTTCAATGATCAGGTTTTTGGATTGAAAGAAATGAGCTTAGATAATGTTTCTGGAAGACAATCTCCACTGGATTAACATTTCAGACCCACTTTTTTTTTTTTTTTATTTTTTTTAGTCTTTTGGAGACAAGGTCCCACTCTGCAGTTCAGACTGGCCTTGAGCTCATTTGTAGCCCAGGCTGGTCTCAAACTCACAATGATCCTCTTGCCTCAGCCTCTCAAGTGCTAGGATTACAGTTGTGCGCCACCAAGCCTGGCTCATGCCCACTTCTTATTTTATCATGCCTTGAATTATTCAAGTGCACTACAAAATCCATATAGAAAATTACTCATTTAACTAGAAATAACAATTTCTATAGGACCGAGAAACATTTCCTCCTCATACCTCTCCTGAATTTCAGTTGGAGCAGAGAATCTTTGCATCTTTTCCACAGTTCAGTAACAATTCGGAATCTTCCACACTCCAAGCAATTGCCAAAATCCCTCTGTAAAAAATATAAAGAAAAAAAAATGACAGAGATGAGGAAATTTCCAATAGTGTGAAAAACAGATCTTCAATTATTTCTGTCTATGCTTTGGGCAATCATACACTAACAAATGTGTAACTGAATCTGATCTTTCTAGAAGTCAATTTAGTGATGCTCTTGATCATTGCAAAGACATAAGATATTCAATACAGTATACAGTGTTTGAGCAAAGAATGAATACAAATGGTCAACGTGGATCTACTACGTGGTAATAAATTACAAACCCTCTTTGGATTAGAAAGTACACAGATTTAAATTACAGGGGAACAGCACAGTGGCTGAGCACTGGCATGCCTGGCATGCGGAAAGCCTGGGTTTCATCCTCAGCACCACAAGACGAAAACAAAAAGAGGTACAAATCTACCTCCAATTCCACTATACTATTTTTATAATCCATGAAAAAAGTTACCTAACTGTATCTATAAATTCCATTATTTTTAGAAGCTATTACAGGAACTATATAAATTAGATATGTATAATAAAATATTTTAGAGACAGAAAATATACCTTTCACTTTTCTGTTTACATTTCTAGCTTGTTATCACAGATGTATTCTTCTCACATAAATCTTCTTTCAAAGCAATTGCAGGTGTTGGTTACTGTCACAGTAACTAGAAAGTAAGACAGACTCACAGTGTTCTATTTTTTAACCTTTGAAAGTACATAAAGATAGTCTTGTTATCAATTAGTGGTGGTTTTCCTTTCCCAAAAAAGTTTATAATTGGATGAGATTCTTACTCCTTTCATAGTCAAGAAATACAGGTACAGAATTGGAAAAGGACTAGTCTGTCTGAAGAACACATTTTTGTCTGCAACACTTTACTCATGTCCAAACCTTTATGAGTTATGGCAGCATGAAACTTCGATACTCTGCGCCTCGAGCCACTCACTGAGCCAGTTACTTCACATCAATCTCCTACTCATACACAGTACATGGATGTAGATTCTGACATGTGCAAATTATGCCATGTCAATCACATGACATACTACCCACCCTACACTTACTTCTTGGTATGAGTATATTATCCTATATGATAACTCCATTATATACTCAAAATATTTATTATTACTGTGCAATAGTATTTTTAAATATATAATTCACATCGAATCCCTCCAGCCAGGCATGGTGGCACAGGCATGTAATTCTAAGACTTGGAAGGCTGAAGCTGGAGGATCGCCATGAGTTCAAGGCCAGCCTGGGATAGAAAGTGAGTTCAAAGCCAGCCTGAACTACACAGTGAGACCCTGTCTCAAAAACAAATTGCTCCAACTGCATCAACAGTGGCACACGCCTGTAATCCCAGCACTCAGGAGGCTGAGGCAGGAAGATCACTGCAAGTTTAAGACCAGCCTAGGCTACAAAGTGAGCTCAAGGCTGGCCTGAACTGTGTAGTGATACCCTGTCTCAAAAAGACAAAAAAAGGGAAACTACCAGAAAGATCATAAACTTTTTTTCCCTTAATATCATAAACTTCTAAGACTCTTTTAAGACTTCCTCAAGCACAAACTCACTAAAGGGGAAGAGAGGGATTTAAAATTTTTATGTACATATCACTAAATAGGAAATAGGGAAACAAGCCTAAAAGTAGTTAAAATATATCATCCTGCTGGGGATTTAGCCTAGTGACATAACTTCCTGCCTGGCAAGTATAAGGTCCTGAGTTCAATACCTGGTACTAAAAGAATAAAAATAAAATATATCATCTTGTTCAAAGAAATTTGCTTTTTGTTTAGAAGTAATGAACAAGTTTGAATAATTCTCTGGGTACCTGAAGATCAATACAGGAAATTTGTCAAACTACTAATCAAATTAACAATATTAAAAGAAACGTTGAGAAAATCTCTGCACCTTCTTAGAATATCATAACGTTTATTAATATTGAAATAATAAACCAAATAATTTCTCAAAATGTTTGCTTTCAAAGTAAAAAAGCTTAGAAGCCAGGCATGGTGGTGCATGCCTGTAATTTCAGCACTCAGGAGGCTGAGCCATGAGGATCACTGAGACTTTAAGGCCAGCCCAAACTACATAGTGATACTCTGCCTCAAAAACCAAATAGGATTGGGGATGTAGCTCAGTGGCAAAGCACTTGTCTAGCATGCACAAGGCCATGGCTTCAACCCCAGCACAACAAAAAACAAAAACCCAACCAAAATAAAAAAAAAAATAAAAACTTAGAAATAAACTTTAAAATTACTGTTTGACATATTTTATGTAAATGTCTTTGTAAGTGTGATGACACTAGTAATGATCAAACTGTTTAATAAACTTCAAGAGCTGTCCCAAGGTATTGTGACTTATAAGAATTTTGCTTCATTAATAATTATTTCAAATACTTGATAGAATATTCTTTAACTAAGGATTCATACTAATAATGGCATTTTCTGGCTCCATTTTGGTAAAGAAAATCCCTGGGCTACACAGTGAGTTCAAGGCCAATCTGCACTACAAAGTGACACATCTCAAAAATAACGATAAATATACAAACCAATCAGTAGTGCTACCACTCTCAACAAAGAGACATAGTAAATCTTCCTATTGTACACAACTGTGCACTGATCTTGCCAGACAGATGTGACACGGGATGCCAGACTCAGAGTCCGTCCAAAAGGCTGAAGCAGAGCAGCTCCACCCTAGGACGCACCGTGCTCTCTGGTTAAAGGACCCGGTACTCCTCATCTGAAATGCTCAGGATTGAAGAGGCTTGGCTTTGAGACCATTTCAGACTGTGAAATATTTGCAATGTATAAGGTGATATTTTGGGTACAGAGCCCAAATCTAACCCCAAAATTCACCTGTTTCTTATACACCTGGTCTAAGGAAACCTTACACAGTGGTTTTGGTGCCCCTGTATTTTGACTATGGTCACGCGAGATCAGGCGTGGTCTTTCCCGCTTGTGCGTTATAGGTCAACACTGGGAAGGTTTCAAATATTGGGGGTGAGGGATGCTCGACTTGCACTGGGTCACACCCCACACGTGACTGCAGCTTAACCCAGCACTGCGTGGCCCGGCTGGTGTTAGACTGATGATGGCTTGGGAGTTACTCTCCGGAAATGACGTCAGGCTGCCCACCCCACCCCACCCCCGCATCTCCGAATTTACTTAGGCTGGAACGTTAAGTACTGTGACTAAGAGTACGGAGCGTGGAATCGTAGTTCACGGCTCCAAATCCCAGCTCTTACTGTGTGACACGGCCTGACTTCCCTGAGCCTTGCGAATATCTGTGTCATGGTCATGAGGGACACATAAAATTGGGCACAACGTATGCAACTCCCTGGGTAGCACCTGCTCGTTAATATTAGTATTATCAAGCACGGCGGCTGAGAGCAGAGCCGGCCTGGATGGTCCGTGGAAGAACCCGAGGCACTGCACAGCCATGGTCCTCCTCACGGATAGCACTGCCATCCACCTCCCGCTCCTCATGTGTAGGCTGAGAAACAGACATAAGACAAGAACTAGCCACCTAATACTCTGCAGGGAGTTCACACATGGGCAACAGTACATCCAGTTTACCTGTTTAAAAAGTATTTGCTCACTAGGCATTCAGGCACACACCCGTAATCCCAGCGCTCCGTAGGCTGAGCCAGGAGCACCCCATGAGCTCAAGGTCAGCCTGGTGGGCAGCGTGAGTTCAAAGCCAGCCTGAATTATATGCCAAGACCCTGTCTCAGAAAAACAAAACGAAGTATTTGCTCGCCCAAACAGGTGCTAAAAGCAATAAAAAGAAATTCAAAATTAGTAATAAGCACGCCGCACAGATTAAGACTGCCGCAGGGGCAACGCAGATGGAACTGTTGACACAAGCTAACACAATTACTCCCAGAAAACGTTCTTACCACGGGGAAAGTCACGAGGGGCTTTGGGCGTCTGAAGACGCAGCTCTATGTCACTTGCCCAGAGAGAGCCTCATGTAGCCAGAAATGTTACAAGAACAAAAAGCAGCGAAAATGAAAACGCTGAGCTAGAGACAAAGTGATCGCTCGCTGTGTAAGGACTCGGGTTCAATCCCAGCACTGCCACACAAGCAGGGGAAGCAGTGCCGGAACGTGGCGACGATCGCAGGTAATCCCACCCAGCCTGCTTCAAGACAAAAACAGAAAAGCAGCTCTGACAGCAAGTTCTGATAGGGGGACAATGAAGGATGGTTCCGATGCCCATTTTACACGAAACGAACCTCAGGTTGAAGCCAAGCGCTCTCCAGTACCAAGTTTCTGTAAACTTCCACAGCAGATATCAAAGACATCAAAAAGGGAGGATTCCACAGAGGTCTCTGACCAGGTAACACACTCCGAGAGCAGCCGGGTCGGATTCTGTGTGCCTCCTCCCGCAGCGCTGCATGCATTCCTGTCACCGTGCCTGTCTCTCCCCAGTCTTAAGGGTCATGAGAACAGGGTCAGGTCTGTCTTTGTCTTCCATCGCATCTCTGGAACAAAGCAACAGATGGATGAACACACCCTAAGGCACAAGCAGGCACTTAAAAAATGCCTGCAGAAGCCGGGGAACAAGGAAGCAAAGGTGCAGGACAAAGAGGCCGGAGCGCCCCCTGCTGGCAGTCAGGAGCTCACAGCGCCTTTACTCTGGGCTGAAGTATTTGGGCTTGCTGTTACTTCGCTGATCTTTGCGGTTTGTGGACAGCAAAGCCAAACCCCGTTGTACCCCAGTCAGGAACATGTCACCGCTACGTACACTGTCAGTGGCAAACGACTCAGAGTAGGGCGGTTAGCCCAGGAAATTTTTCCCATCGTTTACTTTCAAAAAGGAAATCAGTTAGATGAACTTAAGAAGTATCTTTCAAAGTGAAATAGTTCAAAATATTTTAATGTATCTCATTAACAAATAGTAACTGCTAGCACTCAAGAGGCTGAGGCAGGAAAATAACCTCAAATTTCAGGCCAACCTGAGCTACATAGTGAGCTCAAGGCCAGCCTAACTACAGAGCAAGACCACTCTCAAAACAAAACAAAACAAAAATGATAATCCTATAGGCTTTTTTTATGAGAGGTTTCGTATTACTGGAAAAAGCCATAACACAATAGGAATCTAAGCCTATGTGTGTGCAGACACGTGTCTCTCCAACTCGGGCTTGGGGTTGGTCACCCCAGGAAGTCTCTGCTGCTGGCCACTCTGTGTGACCAGGCACAGCTCCCCCACCAGCAGCCCCTCATCAAGGGTGCAGCGAGCATCTTCTGTGGTGACAGTGAGCGTGAGGCCACGTGTTCACAGACCCCTGAGGTAAATCCCAGCTGGACTCTGCTAATCCAGGGTGACACTTTCTTGCCAAGTAAGAACCGCTCTGAATCAATGCAGTGCCCCAGCGAGCAGCTACCCACCTGAGAACGCTGGAACGCAAGAGGAGCCTTCGCTCCCTAGCCTGGGAGCCACCCTGGGGCAGCTCTAAGGGACGTGTTCTCTAAAGTACTCCAGATGCCTTTCCCTTACCCACGGTCAGGAAGACACTGTATTCACACTATTCGCACCAAGTTTCACTGTACACACACCAGATTTCATTGTACTCACACCAGAAAATCTACTGCTTATTTGTGTGAGTCTCTGTTGTTCTTCTCTACTTTTTCTTTGAGACAGGGTCTCACGATGTAGTACAGGCTGGCCTTGATCTCACTACACAGCCCAGGCCACCCTTGAACTTGTGGCAGTCCTCCTGCCTCAGCCTCCTGACTGTTAGAATTATAGGTGTGCACCACCATGCCTAGCTGCAACTTCTTTTTTGTGTGGTTTGGTTTTCTGTTGTTTTTTGAGACAGGGTCTTGCTCTATAGCTCAGGCTGGCTTCAAACGCTCTGGAATCATTCCTGTTCAGCCTCCCAGTGCTGGGATTACAGTGTGCACCACCATTTCCACTGCAGCCTCCAGGCAGTTTCTGCACCACCTGCCTGCACACCCCCAGGAGGGTAGCGCAGTCTTTCAGCTCCATCCTCTCAGTGTACAATGCTGGCCTCAGAACAAAGGCTCACTGAACCCTTCTTGAATGACTGCAGAAGGCTGCGAGAGTGCCAGGGCACCTGGGCATTAAGGTATTTTAGAAAGAGAAAGAAACAAGAATCAGAGCGAGAGGAAGGGAAGCCACGTGAGCAGTGTCTTACGCCTTAGCTTCAATGCCTCCTGACTCTCACCACAGGCAAGAAAAGTTACTTCTCCCATTACGGGGGGAGGGGGTACGGGGGTGATAAACTGAAGCTGTGAGGAGCCTTTCTTAAGGGGAGGAGGTGCTAAAACAAAACCACACCAAGAGAGAAAACCATCTTTCCCCAGATTTGAAAATCCTAGAAAAACATTCTTCTCCCCAGCCCCAACTTGGAGGCATCCCCAGGAACATGACTGTGGCACAGCGCTGGTCTTTGGATTCCAGCGCAGAAGACCGTTATGCGAGAGACCAGCTTGACAGCAGAAGAAATCCCTGTTAGGTGCTGGGAGGAGAACTGCACCTTAATTCGGAATAATTTTAAGCCAGGAGAAACTGCTCACATGTGGGCAGTCGGAGTCCTGTCAAGATTAGGGAAAGCACAAGGCAGAATGCAGGCAGCGTCTCCCTAAGGTTGAGCTCAACTGGGCATGGATCCTGACCCCCACCCTGATCTGGGGCTCCCAGCACGGATGGGGTGGGGGTGACAGGCAAGCAGCGGGATGTTCTGGCCAGGAAGAGCCGAATGTCTCCCCTTCTCCTTGCTCCGGAGCCTCGGAAGCCAAGGCTGTCACTGTACCTCAAGAGAAAGTGGAGCAGTGACTGCTCAGCAAGGAAAGAGACAGCGCTGAGGCGGGGCCCTGAGTGGCTCTGGGGAGAATGGGCTTCCCTTGCAGCCCGGCGGGTCAGCATCTGCCCCTCCTCAGCTCCTCAACAAAAGCTGGCTGGGGACGTCCTTGTGCTTTGTCTCGAGCATCCCTGTCCTCAGAACACACTTAACATGGGCCATTCACCCTGTGAACCTGCCACTCTCCTCTCCTCTCTCTCTGTGACACACACCCACCTGTTTGCTTTTCCTCTCTAAAACAATCTGCATTTGAAGTGGACACGTGAAATCTACAGACCAATTACTCACTGGTGCTTTCTTGAAAATGGTGTCACTTTGCCCGTGGGGTGCCAGGGAAGGATGCGGCTTCTTACCCCCAGCCACCTCTGCCTCTCTCTCCCCACCCGCCTCCCCTCACCCTCCTGACCAAGGCCCCAGATACCAGCAGACGCACAAAGTCCTGGGCACCCACCAGGCCTTGCCTGCTGTGTTGTGCTGGTTCCGCCAGTGTTGCCTGGGACCCCACATTCGTGTGCACAGGCTCCAGCCCCTTCCACAGCTCTGGGATTGGAGCCTGCATGTTAGAGACACCCCAGCTGGGCAGGTGGAGCACGGCTATATAATCCTGCTATGTGGCCAGCTAAGGCAGGAGGATCACAAGATCGAGGCCAGCCTCAGCAAGTTAGAGACACTGTCTCAAAATAAAAATTAAAAATCCTGGAGACACAGCTCAGTGAAAAATACACCTGGGTTCAGTACAAAGAAAAAACCCTTCTTTCAATTTAGTCTAGCATGATGGCACATCCCTGTAATCCCAACACTCAGGGAGCTGAGGCAGGAGGATTGCCGAGAGGTCAAGGCCACCTTGAGCTACAGAGACTTTGTCTCAAATAAATAAATAAATAAACAAATAAACCAACTGACCTGGCATGGTTTCTGTGCACAGTCCCATCTGAGGGGCTTAGGTCTAGGCAGCTGTAAGAGAAGTCGTCTGGGAGCTTTGCCAGCCTCCTGAGTCAGCCTTACCAATCCTGAAACCACCAGCCCTCCCTGGGTGAGCCAGCACACTCTTTCTGACCCACCAAATGTGTTCGGGTATCAAATGTGCCTGTATCTCCCCCTCCAACTGGCCCCCTGCACTCCTAGTTGAGAGGAGCACAGTATTCAGATGGCAATATTTGAAAATCCAGCTGAAACTATGTGGGGTAGCAAATGCTTATGACAGCCCTCTGGGAGAGGGGGGCAGGAGGCTCACAAGTTGAAGTACCGCCCAGATATCTTAGCAAGACCCTGTCTCAAGATTTAAAAAGGCATGCTGGGGATATAGCTCAGTGGCACAAGCGCCTGCCTGGCCAGCCCAAGGTCCTAAGTTCGATTCCTTGTACCAGAAAAAAAACAATTTTTAAAGGTGGAGAGGACTGGGGATGTGGCTTGGTGCAATGGTCCTGGGTTCAAGCCCCAGTCCTGAGAAAGAAAATCCAGCTAGGAGGGATGCAAGGCTCTTCCCCTTGCCAGAAGCCCTGGGAAATGCTGTCACCCGAGGCTGAGCAGAGCCTGGCAGCTTCAACCAAAGAACAACACTGCTGCCCAGGGTGAAAGGGAGACCAAAACTGGTTTTGAGATTCCTCATACCCTGCATTCCATTGAAGAAAAGCCCCCAGTGCCAAGGTATCCTCGCATAGGCTAATGGGCTTCCGGGTCAGCATGGACTTCCCCACCAGATGAGAACCCAGCAAGGCTCAGTGTGAGGAGTCCACTCAAAGACAAGTTCCGGAGGCCCTGGGTCTGGACGGGCACACTCAGCTCCTGGCTCTGCAGGTGCAAGAAGGGTCAGAAGGGAGGGAGGAAGGGGAAGGAGACAGATGTAAAGGAAATCAAAATAAAAGGTGGAGGAAATGAAAACAGAATCTTCAAGAAAGGCCGGGAGAAGGAATAGTGAAGGTGCAAAAGTGCAGTTAGCTGGCTGTGGTGGTGCACGCCTGTCATCTCAGCACTCAGAAGGCTGAGGCAGGAGGATTGCTGTGAGTTCCAGGCCTGGGCTGCGTAGTGAGTTCAAGGCCAGCCTGAACTGCATAACAAGAACTTCTCTCTCAAAAACAAGTGTGCAGCTACCTCTGCTTTTCACTTCCTGGATGTCAGTGTCACAGCAAAAGGCCAACGACCTCTGAGATCGTCCACGTGCAAGAGCTAGGAATGGGAGGTGAACACCGGGCCTTTCACCAGTGTCAAGGGCCCCACTGCCCTGCCACAGAAGAAGCCGCACAGACCCAGGCCAGGACCTCAGTGTGAGCTGAGACCCAAGTCCGACTGGGCCTCCCCACATCTGGATGGAGACCACTGCAGCTCCCCTTCCTTTTTCTGGGACCCTCGTTTATGCAGGGCACTGACATGGAGCTCAGTGAAACAGCTTTGAAGCAGGCTGGTGGGGGGTAGTGATCTCCAAACCTGCAGTGCCCAGGGTGGAAGGTTTTATTTTTAACCCGAGATCTATGGGGCTGACCTATATTTCACTCCTTACATTAGCAGGACTGACCAGGCTCTGAGGCCAGGGTACAGAAGTGAGCGGGCGCCCCCTGACCTCCCTGCACGGAGGGTGGGGGCTGGCTGAGCTTCCAGGCTGCTGTCCTAAAACCTGTCCAACATGTGAGCAAAGAGCCACTGTTTAACTCTAAAGAAAGGTCAGAGCCTGGAGGCACAGTGAACGCAGCATATTTAATCATTGCACGATGATGCCTGCCCAAAGACAGGCACACAGGAGGTGCTTATACAAAGTAAGCACCCTGGCTTCCTGCAGACTCACTCAGCCCAACCTCTAGGCTCCCTAAGTTGACACAATGTATCAACTACAACCGCAGGGCACAGGCTCCCTCCAGGGGAGGCTCGGGGGAGGTCAACAACTGGGCTAGGCGCCCCCCCTCCCCCCGCTGGGCAGGGCAGCTTGTGGCCCTGCACCCTAAGCATTGGAGATTGGAAGCAATGCCTCCTCTCTCCTCTGAAGCCCTCAGGCAGCTGCACCCCACCCCTCAGTCCCCACAGGGAGGATCTGGCAGCAGGGGGAGGGGACCGGCCATCTGGATGCTGCCCTCCGGGACCTGCAGGCCGCTTGTGGCACAACAATGAAAACAGCAGGGGGCAGCCAAGTGTAACCCCAGCTTTCTGAGCAAGAAGGTCTCAGTGCGGGCCCAGCCTGGGCACTGGAGAGTCTATCAAGATCCCGGCTCCAGGAAAAGGAAGAGCTGGGCGTGGTGGCACAGCCTGTGGTGCCAGGACTCGGGAGGCTGAGGTAGGGGATCGCTGTGAGTTGAGGCCAGCCTGGGCTGCACGGTGAGCTCAAGACCAGACTGGACTATACAGCAAGACTGTCTCAAAACGACAAGGAAAAGGAAAAGAGAAAGGAAGGGAAGGGGGTAAGGAAAGGACGGAGAGCGGGTGATGGGGCTTCGCGCCAGGTGGCCCTTGCTAACCATGAGGTTTGGGCCTGATACTTGGTCGCTCTGACCCTTAACTTCTGTATCTGTAAGCGCTGTCGTGAGGACAGTGAGTTAGAACACTCAGCCCTGTACATTGAGAACCACACCCACTGCACACTAAGCCCCCAGCACTGCTGCTCAGTCCCACGTGCACAGCACCCTCAGGACCCGTCAAGTTCCGAGTCCCCCTTCCCCAGCTCTCCCTGACCCTACCCTGCCTCCTCGCCTGCAGTCCCGGCCCCTCCCCACAAGTGCAGCACCCCCTAGAACATCACTGTGGACACTTCCTCCCCCTGGCCAGCAGCTTCCAGTGCTGCTCCCTGGGCAGGGGCGACACTTTCTTTCCTGTGCCTCCAGGCCTCTTCCCTCGCCTGCTTTCACTGAGCCGCCATCTGCCCCCAACCTGCCGCCCCAAACTCCTACACTATGGTTGGTGTAAGTCCTCTGTGGAAGGCCGCAAAGAACCCCTACGATGGATCCTCCCTTCAGCCTCATCTGGCGCAGCTCCGGGCTCTGGGTTCCTGAAGCCCCGTGCTTCCTCCTGCCACAGCCCAAACGCTCCCAAGCTCCCAGCCAGGACCCATCCCCAGAGCCTCGAACCAGGCCAGGGGCACAAGAACAGCTGTTGAGCAGTAGGTCTTCCTGTTCTCATTTTACAGGTGAAAAAAGAAAATTCAAGAGATGATAATTAAATTGCCCAGTCACATAACTATACATGGTTGTGCTTGTACTCAAACCCAAGGTTGTTTTTTCTTTTTGCAGTGCTGGAGATTAAACTCAGGGCCTCATGCATGCTAGGCAAGTGCTATACCGCTGAGGTACACCCTCAGCCCCTTTTTATTTTCATGTTTTAGACATGGTTTCATTAAGTTGCTCAGGGTGACCTTGAACTTGCAATCCTCCCGCCGCAACCTCCCAGGCAGCTGGGATTATGGGCAGCTGCACTGACATTCATGCCAAGGAGAGGCTATGGATCCACTCTGCCCAGACAACCTGCCTAGCCAATTTCTCTACCCGGAACACCCTAAGCCCCAATTGAGCTACTGTTGGTGGCAGTGATCAGAAAGGCTTTTCTGCCTTTTACACCAGGAATCTCAGTTGAACCCCCTCTGTGTATTACAGTCACTTTGTAAACCCTGCCAAACTGCCACAAACATAGTACCGACTTTTCTTTTTCGACCTGAATGTTTCAAGTCTGACATTCGTCTAACAGGCCATTTCTAGAGGTTCTGCACTTTTAACTGGAGGCAGCTTCAGAGGCCAGTGTGTGTAATTCCAGTGCTCTAGGAGGCTGAGGCAAGAGGATTGCAAGTTCAAGCCCAGCATGGGCAACTTAGTGATTCACCAAGACTCTGTCCCCCCCAAAAAAGTGGGCTTGGGAGAAAACTCACTGTGAAGGCCCTGGGTTCAATTTCCAGTACAAGAAGAAAAGAAGGGCGAGGAAGAGGAGGAAGAGGAAGAGGAGGGGAAGGAGGCTCAGTAAGTGCCTGGGGAAGATGGACGCACACACTGACTGCTTCTGTAAGGCAACAGAAGCCAGTCAGGCACAACTGAATTTCCCAGACTCTCAGAGCTCGCAGCACCCAGGATGGTTTTGGGGACTGAGACAGTGTGGCAGCGCCAGCAGTGCCACAGCACCCAGGGCTCAGGCTTCCAGCTTCTGACCGCATGGGGAGCATGGCCTGAGGGCATCAGCAACAGGCCCCTTCTCTGTGGTTCTTCAGACCTCAGGCCAGGTTAGGGTGGCCGAGCGCTGGTTCCCGCTGAGGGCGGGGAGGGCTGGTCCCAGCTTCTGGCAGTTCGGAGCCCTCTTTGCCGTCCTTCCTCTCCCAGGAGCCTGGGGCTGCTTCCGCTCGCCTCCCCGTGGTGTTCTCTCTGTGTCCGTGTCTACATCTCCCCTCTGAAGAAGAACGTGTCCCTGGAGTGACGGCTGGCACTAGTGGCCTCATTTTCATTTGATCACTTCATAAACACCCTATAGGGTCACGTTCTGAGGTCCTTGGCATTCAGACTTCAACCCGTGACTTCCAGCCATGGCATCCACTCCCTGGACACCACCCCAAACGACACCCAAGCCTTGGACTGGGAGCCAGGACTGGGCGCAGGTGTGGTACGTGGGCTCTGTGAGGCAGCCGAGAAGCGTCAGGGTGGTATTTCTCGGCGGCCCAGCAGAAGTGGCTCTCACAGAGCTGGAATGGAAGGGCTGACAGTGTTGTCCCAGTGACGGGGTCTCAGCAAGTGCAGGGTGCACAACGTGCTGATGCCTGGCCCTGAAGGGGGACACCACCCACAGCACCATGCAAGTGGTCGCACACTGCCGCTCCAACTCCTTCCCCATCTGACCCAACCATTGTGGGCTCCTTTTTTTTTTTTTTTTTTTTTGCGGTACTGGGGATCGAACTCAGGACCCTGCGCTTGCCAGGCAGTCGCTTATTCCACTGAGCTATATCCCCAGCCCCTGTGGGCTCCTTTGTGAGGCTGTAACTTCACCTGACCTTCTACCACTTAGCCCCTCCTGAGGCTCTTGGTGACAGGCTGGTCAGAACCCACAGCCTCTCTCCTGCCCATGTGGAGACTTTCCTTCCACCTGCCGCCTTCTTCTCTGGGACGAGGTCCCCATGGCAGGAGGGGATTTAGCCCACGTTGCTTACTCCTGGGTCCCCAGCAGCTGAGTAGCACATGGTGAGTAGTAGAGTTCCACGAGGAGCCTTCAGGGGGCTGGGGATGAACCCAGGGCCTTCACACTGAACTACATCCCGAGCCCTTTTTATATTTTTTATTTTGTGACAGATTCTCCCTAAGTTGCTATATTTCCCACACTGGGATTGAACGATCCTCCTGCCTCAGCCTCCCTCAATATGCGCCTCTGAATGCTAGAATAGAAGCTTCATTTCTCCCATCAGGTGGGCAGTTCCTCCAGGGCAGGGGCAAGCCATGTGCATGCTTTCTTCCTAGAGTCTGCTCTGGGGCAGCCGCACAGAGTGGTCCCTCCATAACTACGCCCTGCTTGGTGTCAAAACCCAGAAGCCAAATACAACCATTAATGTAACCTATTTGTCCCTTAAGTAAGCTCCCCTTGACATTCAGCTCCAGACTGCCTCTCAGATGCCTCTTCCTGCAAACCTCCCGGCCCTGGGGCTGAGCACCCCCTCCCTGGAGCCTGCCTCGTGCCCTTAAATGCTTCTCTCCCAGCATCTGCCTGAGCTTATCTCCCACCAGACCGTGAGGACCAAATGAGAAGTCCCTGGAGTTTTGGTGAACACTCAGCTTGACACCTAGGAGGCCAGACCCTGCCCTGCCAGTGTCACTTTCCGTATCCACATGCTGAGCCCTTCTTCGCCAGGGAGTCTGCTGTTCCCCCAACCACCAGCCCAGGTCCAGCCCGCCCAAGAGCCTCTCCCTGGTCACACTGTGCTGAAAGCAAGGCTGCTCCTTTTGTTCCTGTGGTGCTCACTGTCTGGACTGTCATTGTGGATCGTGGGCCACCTTGCACCGCCGTTTGTCATCACGGCCCTGTTCCCCACCCCAGCTAGGCCCCATACCTCCTTTCTATAGCCTTACCCTCACCCAGTGCCCTGAGCTTGGCACATGCCTACAACTGGAGTGTGGGTGAAAACAGCAGCTGGCCCTGTGGAGGGTGAGAAGATTCGCTCTTAGCTGCTGCGCATCTATCACAGGAAATGCAGGCAAGCAACACACACTTCGATGGGCATGGATTTCATCGGCAAGTGATCCTCAGGAAGGATCAATGCTGGGCACTATATAAATAGTTTATCAGCAAAATAGATTAGAGGTTGGCAAGAGTCCACCAGTTCTTTTTTTTTTTTTTTTGATTTTTTTTTTTTTTTAAAGAAAAAAGAATGGAGATATATGAACCAGAAAAGCCATAAACAATACAGAAAATACAAAGTTCATAAACAATACAGAAAATACAAAGTTATACAGAATATAGTAGGGAATTAGAACTGGATGCTGTATTACATAGTTATCTTCACATTAGTTAACACAAAAACATTAAAGGAAATACCAAATTATAGAGAAGATAGTAGGGAATTTGCACTGGATGCTGTATAATATAAAGTTATCTTCTGTTAATACAAAAACGATTGAGGAAATACAGAATTATAGAGAACATAGAAGGGAATTAGCTCTGGATGCTGTCCTACATAATGTTACCTTCATCTTTGTTACTCAGTTACACAGATGATGGCCCTTTTGATCAGTTCGTTTTTTCTCCTCCCTCATCTCCGTTGCCCTACCACTCAATCAGTTATCTTCCCTGTGATAATAA
>PVLD010029988.1:0-17347 GCA_004027595.1 Dinomys branickii
TAGAAATATATATATACAGAAATATATATACAGAAACATATATACATAGAAATATATATATACAGAAATATATATACAGAAACATATATACATAGAAATATATATATACAGAAATATATATACAGAAATATATATATATAGAAATATATATACATAAATATATATACATAGAAATATATATATACAGAAATATATATACATAGAAATATATATACACAAATATATATACAGAAATATATATACATAGAAATATATATACACAGAAATATATATACAGAAATATATATACATAGAAATATATATACAGAAATATATATACACAAATATATATACAGAAATATATATACATAGAAATATATATATACAGAAATATATATACATAGAAATATATATACAGAAATATATATACAGAAATATATATACACAGAAATATATATATACAGAAATATATATACATAGAAATATATATATATAAAATCTAGACAGATATTCAGGGCATGGGTTAGTGACCACATAGTCTGTAGAGCCAATGACTGTGCAGGCAAGTGAAGTTGGGAACAGAGAAATTAATGAAGTGATTAACTGCAATCAGACATTGAGATGCTATTTAGGAAGAAAGTAGGATCTTGTGCGTAATGGATACACCTTTACTATCGAAATCAGGTACTATTTTTTAGATTCCAGATTTTTTAAAAGCCATTGTAAGGCTGAGCATAGTAATGCACTGCTGTAGTCCAGGTATTTAGGAGGCTGAGGCAAGAGGATCACTTGAGTCCAGAAATCTGGAGCCATCCTAGGCAGCATAGATAGACCCTGTCTCTTTAAAGAAAAAATCCCAAGTGTGTTGGGCAGCAGCAGCGTGTAAGGCTTGCCCTTTCAAAAGTGAAGGAGATGCAGCTTCTGCACTTGAAGGCCCACACCAGTGCGTGGGTGCAATAGCAACTGCCCAGTGATTCTCTGCACCTCTTATAAGCCTTACTTCTAATTCCTTTGCCACATTCTTAGGAATTGTAAAAACTATTGACATGAAGTGGCTGTAAGTAATAGAGTTTAATTGATAGTATTTTGAGGTCAGAAGATTAAATTGATTGTCACAGTCAGCCCCTGGGTCTGAGTTGGAAGAATGCAGTCTGAGTAAGAATCATATACCACTGGCTAAGAGAAAGCGTGATGCACAAGTGCAGTCAGGAGCCCAGGAAGAAAGGCTCCATGTTTGACAGGCTGTATTCACAGGAAGCAAAGAAAGAAAGGGTTAAGGGTGCAGTGTTAGCTGGAGTCTGGGTGCAGCTCCTGCTTTGTCAGAGACCCCTGAGCTTCTTACAGGGATAATTAAATCCATACTGTTGAGGGGGTTAGAGCCAGCATCTAGCACTAAAGATGTACCTAATAAGCAGTGGTTACTGTTGTTTAATAACATGATTATACTTCTGTCCCCAGTTCAACAAGTTAGACAGTAGGGCCACGAAAATGTGTAGATACTGCCAGAGGGGCGTATAATGAGTGGGTAATCTCTTTCAGGGCCTGTAGTGTTGGTGATCACATAAATAGGAGCCAGTTATTCTGTTGGGTCTGCACTCTCTAAATGAATCGGCCCGCTGTCGTCTGGGTACATGAGACCACTTGACCCCATGGATTTTGGGCTGGATTCACAGACCAGAAGTTCACAAAGTATGTCCTTTGTGAACTTTGGTCTTGGATTTTGGTCAGGTGCTTATATTTTAAGGACCTGTTTCTCAGCCATTTTTAAGACAGGAATGCAATACAAGTTTGTGGAAAGGTATAACGAGTCTTCCTAGAAAGAGCCTCATCACCCATGCTGATTACCCTCAGAAGGGAGAGGAGGCATTGCAGACTTCTCTGAGCCCATTAGTAGGTCCGTGTGCTGTCCCAGCCTAAGGACAACAGTGTTCAGTCAACTGTGTGTGTGCTTCAGAGAATGGCGAGACCCTGGGCCCATGTGTGATGTCTGGCTTAGCCCCTTTTGTGTCGCTACAACACAGGAATCCACCTCTCATGGTTCTGGAGTCTAGGAATCCCAAGGCCAAGGTGCCAGCGTTTGATCTAGCAAGACCATTCTTGGTGCATCCTTGCAGGGGACAAGGCAGAAAGACATGGACGCCTAAGGGTGGCGGAAGCCTCCTCAGAAGGCCTTGATCCCAGGAAAGAGGGGGAGCTGACAACGCCCAATCATCTCTCAGAGCCCGCCTCTGAACTGTGTCACATGGGCTACACCTGGAGTTAGGAGGAGGGCCGTTCAAACCACAGCACTGTCCCTGAAGTGGGTTTTTCTGGATTGGTAGTGCTACTCTGTTAAGCCTGTTAGGAATGAGGTTCCCCCGGCACTGACCTGAGTTCTGTGCAAGGCGATTAGTTAGAACCCAAGCGCAAGCCCTACGGCCTCCCTCCTGCAGTTATTTATAGCCCTCCTCTGGGAGCAGGAACTATACCTTTAGCAACAACCAGATACAAAGGTAGCAGGTTCCCTCTGGGTGCTTGATCTGGTGTTAAGCTGAGACTAAGGTCACTCTAGCGGGACCTAAAAATAATTGCTTGTTCACCATTAGATCAGCCATCTGGCTGTCGGGGACTTGTGTGTAAAGCTGCAGATTTCACAGCAACGAGCTGCTTTGCTTGGAAGAATGGGAAGTTGTTCTGGGTAACTATGTGCAGCCCAGTGTCCCCCTGGAGGTGCAAATATGCCCCAATCAGAATGAGTCCTCTGGCCTGCCAAGCCAGTGCCCTTACTTTGTGTTACTTTTGTCCTTTTTAAAAGAAATTACTGACCAACACACACTGTTAAATATTTGTTTCATACGGAAAAAGTATAATATTGCTTTCCAAATTTGGCATCCATTTATTTGTGTTTAGCGTTTATGTAGTCCAGGCTGGCCTCCAATTTCTCATCCTTCTGCCTCAGCCTCCCAGGTGCTAGGGTTCGAAGTATGCACCTCCATACCTAGCTTTGCTGTCCCGATTTTTGTAAAATGAACAGGCCCTGCATTTTTTTCACCCAACTGATGCTGACTGAGTTGTCTCTTTTGCAAACTGCAAGCTACAAAGTAGGTGAACAGTGACTGAGAAGACATGTATATCCCCAGAGGCAGATGTAACATAACAATATATATTGTCATTCAATTGTAATTATGAGTAGTGCTGCAAGAGGAAAGTCTAGAGAGCCCAAAGAACCAAGAGCACTCGTGATGAGAGTTAAAGAGCTCGAAGCTACCCCGGTACTTACATATGCCGCTGCTCGTGGGAACTTCATGGCCTGACACCGGCAGTATTTCCATTGTGCAGATCAGGAAGCCAAGGAAACAAAAAAATGAAGCTACTTGCCTGTGGTGGTGTCATTAATAAAACCTCTGAGCCTGGGCTTGAACTCCAGGTGGTCTGACCCCACTTCATCCATGAGCACCGGCGTCAGAGGGGAAATGGCTCTTCACGTAGGTAGGCGTCAAGTGGGCCAGCCAGCATTTTCCCCAGCACTGATGCTTTGAGGAGGAAAGAGCCTCGGACAGAGGAGAACTGAGAAGAGGACCAATGTGCCTGGAGTCCAGGGAATGAGGAGAATGAACCACACGTAGGGAGAGGTGGGCAGGAGCCGGGAAGGAAGGGCCTGATAGGTGTAAGGGGTGACGGCGGCTTTCTGATTGAGTTAGGTCAGCTCTGACACTACCGTGCTCCCTTGCAGAGAAGACCTTTGAAGGGCCTAGACATCCCTGGTATGTGAAGGTGCAGAATGGTGCTTTCTGGAGCTAGCTGGGTTGGTTCAGATCGGTTTGATATTGTGCATAAGGTATGATTGAAATACTGGGTAAATGTTTAAATTTTTTTAAATGTATTACAATGATGGACGCCTTGCCATGATGCCCCTCCAATCTACTACCCCTCACTTTGGACACACTTATCCCATCCTTCTTGACCATTTCTGAATTGGTTTTGGAAGTTCTGCTTGCTAAGTGTCTTTACAAGGTGTGATGGGAGTTAGGATGAATGCCGCTGGTGAGTGCCGTCCCACGGAAAGGCAGGCTCATGAAAACATCACAGTGTTTCTCATCCACTCATTCCCCGGACCTGGCACCGGGTGACGTCTGGCTCTTTACCAAAGCCAAAGTGACCAGGGAAGGTAACCGTTTTTAATCAATTCAGGGTCTTGAGGCAGCCAACACAGCACAACCGCAGACGCTCATGAAAGAGAACTTCCAGGACTGCTTGAGAAAGTGGCAGGATGGGATGAGTGTGTTCAAAGAAAGGGGGAGCATTTTGAGGGGGGTAATGTGTCTCGTACTGTAATACACTCTTTTAAATTTAAACTCTGACTATATTTTTCAGTCACACCTCATGCAGTATTTGCAGAGCCGCTGGCCTGGAGGTTTGATCTGTTTCATCCACCCATCCCACAGATGTCTCTCCTGAGCCAGTGTGTCTTACACCTTTTTTGGAAGCCTGCAGAACTGTATTTCCTCAGGTTATGTGCCACCTGCTTTTGCAGCAGGTTGGATAGTTAGTAATCACCGCTAACGCCAAATGAGAAGCTCTGCCTGGATGCCTTCCACGTATTCTCCTACTGTAGTCCCAGCTCTGTGAGCTGCTGTCATCCGCGTTTATCACACTAAGACAGATTTAAAGGGGTTAAGTGACTTGTCCAAGGTCCCACCAGCTAGTGTGAGTCTGGTCTTGTATGTAGGTTTGCTGGACGACACGGCAAAAGCGTGCACACGGTTCCCTTGCTGCCTGGGTGCTGCCCGTTTCACACGTGGAATAGCAATTCTGAGTTAATGATGGAACTGACCAAAAGACTTGGATTTTGCATTAACTTTCATTCCCTAGGCCAGCCGTTGAATTTCACAGCAGGGCAGTGGGGATGGGGAGGACAGGAGGGAACAGAAGAGAAAGAACACCAAGGACCTTCACCCTGAGCTGACGTAGGTTACAAGATTCACCATCCTAGGAAGATCTTTTACCAGCTCTCCAGCCCACACGCTGAACTGGTCACACGGGCCCAGAGAGTGGGGTCGGAAAAGGAAGCGAGTGGATGTGTCTTTGCATGTCAGGCCAGGGAAGTTTAGAAGACAGAACTAAGGAGCAAAGCAGAATGATTTTGATACTTATTGTGCCCAGACTGTGCTGAGTTCTTACATCTAGTCACTTGTTTAATTCCCATACAGCCTTATAAAGTTGTCACGTATTGTTTGACATTTGAGGTCATTCATTTCTTTAAGCAGCTTTCTGGAGATACAACCTACCCACCAGGCAGTTCGCTCCGTTAAACTGCATACTCCCCTGGTTTGTACTGTGTTCACGCTTTGTGTCCCCATTTCACAAACGAGGACCAGAACAAATACCTCCAGTGGGTTCGCGCTCTTTTACTTTTTGCCCCACTCTATCCGGTCTCCTGGTAAGGTGACCAGAGTCACACTAGTAAGTGTCGCCAGACCTTCTCACCAGACCTTCAGGGATTCCAGTGGGTTTTGCGGTGCAGTGACTGGTTCAGTGGTGGTCACAGACTCTAGCAAGCTTCTGGGGCCACCGAAAGGGCTTCTGCAACCACAGGCTGCTGGATGACACTCTGATTCTCTAACACCTTCTGGTGTAGCTGTTGCGGTCCAGGGTCTGCTTTTGAGACCACTGAGGCCTCCTCGGCCCTCTGACCTTGCCTCCTGTCCTCACTCGGTGACCAGGCTCCAGCTGCATTTGCTGCCAGTTTTTCTTTAAACTGTGCATTCTCGATGGGCTACTCTACTCCAAGGGCAGTGAGAATTGGTTCTGAAAGGGCAAAGAAAAAAATCTTGAGACATTACAATAGTCCTTGGCCCTTCAAAGATTAATTCTACACAAAAGCTAGAGAAAGTATTGGTGCTATTACAATTTCAAGGGAAGAAAGGGTGTCTGGGTGGGGGAGTCTAGAAAGTTGCTTAAGAGTACAATTCCTTATACCTTAACCAGGCTACTCTCCCTTAGGGTGCATAGCACTCACATCCAGGGTGGGGGCCCTTAATCCTGCTCAGAGTTACGCCGAAACATCCAGTGGACTAATTCAGCAACCACACACCCTCCATCCCAGCATCACACACTCTAGAGTTTGCTACCTGCAAAAAGCATGGGGGGAGGAGTCCTACAATGTCTTAAACAAAGCAAGCACACTCCTGCCTCAGTGCCTTTGCACTTCTTGGGCTTCAGTCTGAAATTCTCGGCCCTTCTTTTGTCAGCTCTTCCCAAGCCTCATTCGTCATTGTCATTACAGATTAAATATGACCTCCTCAAGTAGCCCTTCCCCGACCACTCTGGCAGAGTACCAAGTCTCCCACATCTCATCACCCCGCCCCTGTTTGCATGACTGGAAACCATCCTCGTGTTGCTCGGTTTGCTTGTTGTTTTTTGTCTCCCTCACTAGCACTAGTGAGTCTGGAGGGGGGATTGTTCTGACCCATGTATGTCACTGTGGAATCCCCAGAGTCTATTATAAAGTCCAGGGCACAGGAAGAGCTTGATAAATATTTGTGAATATGCAAATAGATGCTAATAACATAGCTTATAAAGTGGCAGAGCTGAGATTTGAGCTCAGGGTTCCTTGGGTTTGTTGTTCAAAGCCACCCAGCAGGAGAACGAGTTGGGAGTTTACCGATGTCTCTGCTCCAACTGTGCGTCATCTAACAGGGCAAAGGAGCAACATTTTTTCCACATAGTTTAACAAATTAGTTCATCCAGTCCCACCTCTTGGGAGAAAATACTCCTATGCTTTCTTACAACTAGGCATAAAGGAGACGGAGTAGGAAACACCCACAATTTGAAGTGAGGCGTCTGTGCTAAAGAATATGGTTTACAGCGTCCTCCCACTTTATAAATGAGGAAACAGACTCAGAATTCAGTGCCCGTTATGGTTTAAATTTAGGGTTCCCCAAAAGCCTCACGCGTTCAGTGGTGGTGCTTTGGGAAGGTAATTGGAAGGTGGCTTGCATACTCAGGCCCTCACGGTGCAGTCCCTGGAGGCATGGCCTGGAGGGTGTGGCTCCCTCCCGCCTCTGCCCTTCCCTCTGCTTCCTGGCCGCCTGCCTCTGCTGTGCCACTCAGCCATGCTGCTTCTTCCTGCCTTGGAGCCAGCTAACCATGGGCTGGAACCCCACAGACCAGAACCCAAACAAACCTGTCCTCTAACTTGCGGGTGTTGGGCGTTTTCTCCCAGAGAGGAGAAGAGTGACTAAGACACGGGCCGGGTCGCACAGCCGCTTCTAAGAGAGGATACGAAGCCGGCCTGTTCTCTCTCCTGGAGCCTGACACGCCCGATCATAGCTCCATTATTTCTGGTGTGAATCATACCCAACATCCAGAACCTTCTAGAACATTTCCATGATCTGAGAAATTTCTTAGACATGAGTGCAGAAGATTTGCTCTTTTTCTATCTTGCATCTGCCCTATCTTGGGAAAGGGTGCAAGGTAACTTAAAATGACATAGCTCATGATCCATAAATAAAATAGAAATAAATTCTGGCCACTACAACTGTGGCATGAGATTTAGACATTGGACATAATACAAATAGTCTTTCATCCTGAGGAGCCTGGCAGGAAGTAGGTACTCAAAAAAAAAAAGGAAACAGAACAAAATAATGAATGAAGTCAGCATAGTGGAACATGTTCACAATTTGATGAAAATTGGGTATTTTATAATCAACAGAAAGAACTTTCAGAACAAAACTGAGAGTTCTGCAAAATGATAAAAATACCAGGTAGCATTGAAAATTATGGTCAGTCTTTACTACTAAAAAGTACATTACATCAGAAGACATACTGCCATTAGCCTACTGTAGAATACCCCATCTCCCTTTGAACACACTTATCCCACTGGCCTTGCTACTTTCTGAAGCAGCTCTAGAGGTCCTTTGTCGTGAGTGTCTTTAGTTACTCTCTCCTTGCCGCTTCCATGTCCTCAATCAATTCCAAATGTTTACCTTTCATTGTCATTTTGGCTTTGGAGAATAGCAGAAGCCACCTGGGGCCAGACACAGTGACTAAGGTGGGTGAGGCCACAGCACAGTGATTGATGAACGTGCCTTTCCATCCGACGACACTCAGCTGCAGCACCCACTGCATTTGATATCACACCTCGTAAAGACCCTCACAAATGAACACTTCCAGAACCGCTTCAGAAAATGGCAAGGACAATGGGCTAAGTGTGTTCAAAGAGACGGGAAGTATTTTGAGAGGGTTTAATGGCAATATATCTTACTGTGCCAGATTTTTAATTTAACCATGTACTGTATATTTTGATCATAGCTCATAGAATAATGCCCAGGTACAGGGGGGAAATATTCTTGGTTGCTCCTGATGCAGTCGTGGTTCATAACCCTACCGTGTTTGCAGAGGAAGAGACACACGTGAATTTCCTTAGCCGCTGAGCAGAACTCAGATTGGCTAAACACAAAATATTCATGGAAACCTGGGACTAGCAGAGCTTGTCCGACTCTCCAAGCCCATCTTTTCTTTGCCCACCTTTCATCTTTGTCATGGGAAGCACTTTTCTTGTTTAAACAAATCACTTTTCTGTGATAAAAGTCTTCCCTGCTCCAGTGCATGAAACCCTCCAGGACTCTAAAGAGGTGACAGTAGCTGGAATAATAGTTCCCAAGCCAGAAAAACCAGAGATTATTTTTTCCTCTGAGGCTGTTGTAAAATTCTCCAGTTTTTTAAAAAGTGCATTTATTTTCATTGACTTCAGTGTAATAAAAGGCCTTGGGGGCTGGCACGCTGAGTCATTGAGGCCTCTACGAGAGAGAGCCCTGCACTTTCCCCAGAGCGCCCCAGGTCAGGAAAGCTGCCTCGCTTCATAATCACCGCTTCCCATCACAGAGGCCTTCCCACTGCAAGAGGCACAAAAGAGAGCTTTGTGCCTGAGAGCTGGCTGATGAGGGGAGGTTGAAAAATACGGTGACTGATGAGATCTTTTTTATTATAGAGAAAGACACGATGCCATTAATTCCCCTCAAAATACCCTCCCTCCCTTTTTTTAATTTTTCTTTTAAAGAGAGTAGTAAATAAAAAAAAGAATAGCAAAATACCAACACCACAGCCATAATCAAAACAAAGCAACAACATTAAAAATGATACAGGGTTTCAAAACAAAATTTGAAGACACTTCTTGCCACTTTCTGACGCAGCTCTGCATGTCTTACTTTGTGAGGGTCTCTAGTTGTGTCTTGGCTTCCTTAATGTCCTGAACTGGTTCAAAACCTTTACCTTTCATATCATTTTCACTCTGGGGAAGAGCCACAGGCTGCATGGCGCTGATGTGGTGAAGGAGGTGGGGGGGGCACGCTGTCACCAGCCTGCCTCGGCATTGGACGGCACGCAGCAGCGACCTCCACTGTAGTTTTCATCATGCCTCACCAAGACACAAGAGCACTTTCAGAAATGCTTCAGGAGGCGGCAAGGATGACAGGATTAGTGTCTGGAGTGAGGGAGGGTACTGGAGATTAATGGCAACGCGTCTTTTACTGTAATAAATTTTATTTAAACATTCACTCTATATTTGATCACACCTCATATATTACAGTGTGTTTTAGCTTTAGTGTGCAGTGAATCCTCTTGGAAGGGCCAGGAGACCCTCTGGGAGTACAGACCGAGGAAGCTCTCCCCCCAGAAGTCTGTGCTCGGTGTAGCTGTGTGACCTTAGAGGAGTCGTATCCTTTCTTTGGGCCTCAATGATCACACTTGAAAAATGGGAGCGTAACCTTGGCAATGCTCAAAGGAGGAAATGGAGATGGAAGTAGTTCCACAGTGCAGGCACCCCGGCAAACAGGGTGACAGCGGGGGCATCCAAACCAAGTTCAGATGTGGTGGTGCTACTTGCCTCTGTCTCTTCTTCGGGGTTCGAGGACAGAGAAGAACTGCTCATCTCCCCCCTGGCACTCCAATGCAGGCTTTGAAAGTGTCCACCCTCAAGGAGTCTGCAGCAGTAGCTTAGCTTTTAGCTAATGAAAGTGTAATGTTAGTAATGACTCTATCAAGGCTCCAACGAAGTGAGGTCTCCTCCGCAAGGTCACATAGGACCTGTAGACCGCACTGGCGTTTAGACCCAGACCTGCGCTTTGACCTTCCCTATGCTTTAAAAGGATATTAATAATAGCTTCTCTTTTGGAATTGCTCATAATACACCAGACAAAATTATCTACATTTTACTGCAGCTACTTAGAGAGGTACATACTTGCCTGAAGTCACCAACTAGTTGAGACAAAGCCAGGATCAGATGTCGTGTTGTCTTGACACCTGAGGGCTAAGCAGCCAGCCCCAGCTTAGGCTATTCCCTGCCCAAATGTGTTAAAAATTCTGAATTCTGAAATCCAATCACTTCCCGGGAAGTTTGCATGATCCCACTGTCCAGGAAGACACTCTGACCAGAAGCACAGATGCGTCTTCCTTCCCCGTCACTTCCAAAACACTGCACCACAGAAGTGAGTGTCGGAAACAACGCTGAGGCAGGCCACGGGGGCAAACATTTGGTTCCCTGGATACAGCCCCGTGCTGGGGAGGATTTCCTCTCACGAGTCCCTTCTGCGGGGCTCAGAACGGAACTGAGAGCAGAACAGAGCAGGAACCGAAGCGGGGGCAAACTTGCCGACAGAGCAGAATGCCGCTCGGTCATTTCTGCTTGTGAATGAAAAAGCTGCACACAGTTTCCACGGAGGCTTTAAGGTCACAGCAGCCCTTGTGAGCAGGAAAGAGACTGCGGAAGGGTACAGCAGCACAGCGGGGCTGAACCTGGCAGTTCAGTGGCAAAGGAATCCAGCATCACACTGTGTATCTTGAATATATACAGTACGTGTGTGTGTGTGTGTGTGTGTGTGTGTGTGTGGTACTAGGGGTTGAACTCAGGGCCTTTGCACTGAGCTACAACCCCAACCCCCTTTCTTAATTTTATTTTTCATCATGAGACAGGGTCTCACTAAGTTGCTAAGATTCCAGGCTGGGCTCAAACTTGTGATCCTACTACCCTCCTACTAGTGCTAGGATTAGAGACTTGTACCACCAGAGCTGACTACAGTAATTTTTTAAAAAAAATATATAGGCAATGAATCACTCAGTTGTTCATGGGACTTGAACTGTAGAAACAGGTAGAAATAAAGATAAATTTGTTCGTTCATTCATTCATTCATTCTGCAAATATTTACCATGATTCACAATGGGCTAGGCATCATTTTAGGTGCTCTCCGTAAATGAGCTACACCCTTTTTGTAAAGGAACTTACATTCCAGTGGAAAAAGAATAAGAAAAGCAGACGGTGCCGCGTTTGATAGGAGGGCTGGCGTCCTGGGTCAGGAGAACTTGATCTGCGGATTTATCCACGAGTACAATGATACAGGATAACGACCCACTCCATTTTGGGGGTTGATTTCTTTTGCTGAGCTCCATTCCTGGCATGCATAAGCACACAGCCTGATTTTAAAGATGGCCAAAATTAAGCCCTTCTGAAGTTAGGAAAGCCAGCCGTAGCACAGTCCGGTGCTGAGAACTATGAGTTCTCACCTTTCCTCACGGTCTGCCTGTGGGCTTGGCACCCTCAAAGAATGCCGCAAGCATCACGCTTTCCCCAGAGGTACCTCTTGTCCTGGAACATGGCTAGTGCAGGTGTTCCACGGGGTGCTGGCTTGTGGCATGAGCCAGTATTTTTGAACCTCTTACCTTCACCAGTTAGCTGAGCTGGGGTAAGATGAGCAGTTGCAGCTCATGAGGTTCTGAGGCTTCCGAACCCACTTAGCAAACGTGAACATCCTCCGGAGGAGAGACAGTCATGAAGGGACAGTAGACTGCTTGGAAAGGGAGGAGTTTTAGCTCCATTGCTTCTGTTTGTAATGTGTGTATTTTGCAGTGAGCTTATATATACATGCACTTTGGTGTTAATAGGGGCTACGTCTAACATTCTGCAACTCAGCCTGCAGGAAGGACAAGGAGTTTCATGGCTAAACCTTAAAAGCCTCTAAGTTGAGAGGAAATGTTTCATTTGTAGTGGTACAAGACGTCAGCTATCAAGAATTTTCTGGAGGGACCATCAGGCTAGGCAAAATAAATCAGACACAGAAAATTACATATCACATGGTTTTTCTTATATGAAAAGCCTGAAGTATAAATCATTTAAAGAACAAAATGAAAAAAAAAAAAAAAAAAAAGAACAAAATGAAAGATAAACAATGGGAAACAACGAGGTAGGCCTTTTGCAGATGGGAAGGGGACCTAGGATGGATGGAGGGGGAAGGAGGAGAGGAGAAGGGAAGTAAAAGCACTAAGATGCAGTATATCTATGTCACCTTCTCATTGCTGAGACAGAATACCCAACACCCGTAGTGAAAGGAGGAAGGGTTTATTTTGGCCCACAGTCTGTAGAGATTTCAGCCCATGATCGGCTGCCTCCAAGGCCGGGTGGCGTGGTGGACAGGCATTGTAGAGGAGAAATGGCTCATGGCAGGCAGAAGGAAACAAAGCACCAAAGTAGCAAGCAGCAAGGGACCACTGCAGCAAGGGACCACTGCAGCCCTCTTCCTATCTCTTAGGCTGGGCGGCACTCACACGCAGTGTGGGCCTTACCACCCTCCATTCCTAGAACTGCACCAAGCCTACCAGTGGACTCATTTAGTAATCACACACTTAAGCTCAGCATCACACATTCTAGATGCAGCCACCTCTGAAAAGCCCCGCCTATGATGGAATGAGGCTTTGGGGGGACCTCTTGACACAAGCCATCGAAGTACCAGTTCCCCACAGTGCATGTCATCATCATGTAATGAGAACATGTACTGATTGTTTTAAAAGACTTTCTGGAAACTGCATGGTTTCGCACATCTGTAGTCCCAGCTACTTGAAAGGCCTGAGTCTTAAAGATTGGGAGTTCAAGCTACCCCAGCTCAGCTAACTAGTGAAGGTGAGAGGCTTTAAACCAAAATATTGGCATATGCCACAAGCCGGCATATTATCACTTAGTGAGACCCTATCTCCCCCAAAACATGGTTTTTTCCCAGCTGTGGCTCATGGTAGAGTACTTGCCTAGCATGTCCAAGGCCCTGGATTCCTTCCCACGTACCTCAAAAACATCAGGGAAAAAAAAGAATTGTTCTGTCTATTGGAAGTGTGTTTTTCTGTTTTTACAATTTGGTAGTGCTTTTCTAAATTGCCTTCTTAAATAGTGCATTTCTACCAACCAGTTATAGACAGGATAGGACTCTGGACCTGATACAGCCCTTTTTATTAGCTATAAACTCCCTATGTAATTTTCGGCCTCTCCTTTCATGTGGATCACAAAGAACAGGGTTTTGCAAAGCATAAATCAGAGATTCAAAACAGATTGATAGGGAATGGTAACAGGAAAACTGACAATAAGTATGTCCTCCAAAATTAGTGTAAAGTTGAGCTGGGCTTTCTGATTAAGATTGTTGGCTTTTAAGTTTCCAGAGCAGTATATGTAATCTCTGGTGGCATCAGGACTTCCAAATGTGTCATAGAGCTGGTGAACAGGACCCAGAATATCTTTAAATTATGACTACAGCAATTTACTTCAGAAATTCCTTCCCCTGATTTTCCTGTGTCTTTGCTTTTAAGTTTTTGAAAGATGCAGTACTTCTGTTCCTCTTTATAGGCTGTTTTTCACAGGAAAAGAGAAAACGGGCAGTTGGCGAAGTAAAAATTTCCAGACCACAGGGTGTCTGCTACTTACATAATCACCGAAGACAAAGTTTCCATTTTCTCCAAATGGACCAGAGAACTTCATTGCTCGTTAACCTAAACTGCAGATAAAAATGAAAACCTCCCCCTTCTAAACACACACACACACACACACACACACACACACACACACACCTAAGTTCTCAGCTTTTCTTGGTTACACTACTTCAGGGACCTTTCCTGTTTACACTGTTTGTGCCTCTGTTTTTTTGTATTTTGTTTTTACACTTGACACTGTATGGTGCTGTCTAAAAATACAAGCTAACAATTGGCTTTCAGTACAGACGATTTTCTTTTCCTAGAGACGAAGCAGTTTAGAGTATTTGTAAAGAGACTCTTGGTTTTAACTGCCATTCCTTCCAGGACATTATAGCCCTGCTTCTTACCTCTCCTGATGCCCAGTCAGTTCCTCGTTAAGCTCAGCTCAACTGGATTACCTCTCAGATCTCAGGCAAATTATTCTCAACCGCCCAGAGGCTCAGATCTGTTAGTGGAAAACAACCTGTTTGACCAGGTGGTAATGAGAACTCCGTGGATAAAATGCACGCAGACCCACATAATACAGACAAAGCCATCTGCACATATTAATGTTCATTTTTGGCGCTGTTGAGAACAAAGGTGTCCTGGGCCAGGGCACACCTGGTTCTGATCAGACAAGAAGCAAGTGGGTGTCATTTCTGTTTCCCAGCTTGGGGCACATGGATGGGCAGGTCTGCATGATGATTCTGAGTTAGTCTGTTGATTATCACTGGGAATTTGAGATGGAATTAAACCCTGAGTACTATGTCCACGTTGTATGCTGCATGAGAGGGGTAGAAGTATGGTTTTGTGCCAGAGCTTGTGTTTAGCATGCACAAGCCCCTGAGTTCAATCCCCAGTATCAAAGGAAAAGTTTACAAAGTTAAATGAGATTCATTCTTATCCTTCCCATTTCACAGGGCCAGATTTAGAAAAATACCATGGTGTTCAGGCCATGTTCTCAGATATAAATGGCAGAGCTGAGATGCACCCCAAGATTTCTGATTCTAAATCCTAGGCCCCTCTCCTGGGTACCGGCATGGTGTGTCCTGACGGACTTCAGCTCCAGACTTAAAAAGTTGTTTGTTTCTTTCTTCTTTGAACCAAGTTTTTCTTCTCACCAGCCTTATGAGATCAGGCTATAATCCCATAAGGGCGATTCTTCTACCTGAGCACCCTCCGCAGGGAATGTCTGCCCGAAGCTGGCTGGAATCGCTTGCCAGGTTGACACCAGAGCTGTGGAAATGGTGCTCTGGTGCTTAGGCAACATTTGTTTTTCACTTTCCTCCAACTTCTACCTGGCAGAAAGGAGTTTGCAGTCGAATGCTTATGCTTCCCAAACAGGGTTAGCTCCAGCCCACTGGGAGCCCACTGAGAGCCATGGGCCAGTGAATACTTTCCAGCAGTGCCCTTATGTCCTCTGCTTTCTGTCTAAGGAAAAGTGATATTTGCTCAAAATATTGAGTTGTATTGCCAGTTCAGAGCCCTTACTGTTACCTCAAAATATCTTATTTAATGTTCATAGTTTCACTTCTTCTACAGCAGTTGTTTTCCAAAGGGGTGATTTTGTCCCACAGGGGACACTCGGCAATTTTTGGATAGCTATTTGGTGTCACAGTGGTGTCCTGGCATCTAGTCAATAGCAGTCATAGAGGCTGCTTAGTGTACAGAACAGCAAAGAATTATCCTGTTGCAAGTGTCTGTAGGGTTGAGGCTGGGGACCTAGGACAAGTTCCAGGGAATGGGGCCTGTCCATCTCCTCTGCTGATCTGTTTTAGTACCAACAACGCAGCTTTCATGGAGAAAGGGCCCAGTCAATATTGGTTGAGTGAACCACTGAGCACATGATTCACAGCCTCACCCCACTGAATGAACTGCTTGATGTTCTCAGATACAGTGTAAGCCCAGATTAACATAGAGTCAGGCTCAGGGGGCCACACAGCTGCCAAAGAGCATCCTGCACCCTGTGGGGTCACATCAACATGGCTGAGCCGTGGAAGCAGCCCCAAGGTGGGCTTCATCCCCACCTCACTGCTCAGTGAAACCCGCAGCAAGCATAGACACTGCTCCTAGGAGCTGCCTGTGTTTCTTTAGGGCAGTACCAACGAATGGCTAGGGGTTGGCCATTGCAACAACCTTGATTCTTTTTTTTTAATCAGATTTTATTGGTACATTTTAAATAAACATAATGATCACATTCATCATAGGAAGTTTGCACCTGTACATGATATAACTTTTTTCCATTCCCCCATCCTCCCTTCAACCCATCCTCCCCTCCCCATTTACAAAAGCTTTCTTTCTGTGTTGTCCTTCCTGTCTCATTTCTTTTGCTTTTCCTTTCTTTTCCTCCTCCCCTCTCTCTTGTTCCCTTCCTCACTTGAACATTTTTTTTACTATTTCACAATACCTATTATACATTTTCATCTTTATTTACACTTTTGGTTTCTCATACCAGAGAAACAATGTGGTATTTACACATGTATATCTGATTTATTTCACTTAAGAGCATAATCTCGGGGTGCATCCATTTTCCTAGAAATGTCTCAAGCGTATCCTTCTTTATGGCAGAATAGTACTCCATTGTAGAAAAAACCACATCTTTATCCATTTACCACTTGATGGGCATGTGGGTTATTTCCGAGACATAGCTATTACAGACTGTGTGGCTATGAACTTGGGCGTGCATGTCTCGCTGTGGTATGACGCTTTTCATTCTTTTGGGAAGACACCCAGGAGAGGAGTGACTGGGTTAAATGGAAACTCTAGCCTGAGAACAAAATCTCTGATTCTTTTCTGGTCCTGTTTCCAGAGAGTGGCCAGAACCAGCCCAGGGTGGCTTGGGTGAATCTAGATGATCTTTTCCTGACCAGTATTATAGTCTGCAATGAAGGTGCTAGAGAATGATCAAAATAAATAGTGAATGTTTAAATCTAATATATTTATTGCAGTAAAAAACACATTGCTGTGCATCCCCCTCGGAACACTCGCCCTCACCTTGAGCACACATGTCCTATCGTTCTTGCCACCTGCAAGTGTTACTTCATAAGCATCTGCAACATATGATGAAAAGTACCGTGAATGTTGCCGTCAGGTGCCACTTACCGGAAACTTAGGCTTGTGAGAACATGGTATGTTCCTCTCCACCTTCTTCATGGTATCTGGCACCGTGAAACTTCTGGCTGTTCCCCAAGACCAAATGACCATGAAAGGTCAGGTCATCAAGACAGCCGTGGCAGCACAGCTAAAGATAAAAAGGGGACTTCCAAAAACAGGGCAAGGATGATGGAATAATGGAGGACTAAGTGTGTTCAAAGTGTGTGGGGGGCGTAACTTAAAGGGGTTTGATGGCAATGTGTCTTTTAGTGTAGTATTTTTTTTTTATCACATTTCCCATGTCAGATACCCAAGGTAGGTGGGATTTAATATATAAGATGTATTGTGTTAGATGGAAGATACTCTGTGCCGGAAGTCATGTGATACAGCATGGAGAGCACGGCGTCTGGGGTCAGAACACCTTGGTTTACATCCAGCTCTGCCCCTTCCTAGCTTGTGGGTGATCTTGTGGGGGGAGGTTAGCCCTCCACCTTGAGCCTCAGTTTTCTCCCTGCAGAAATGGAATCCCTCT
>PVLD010029989.1:0-17369 GCA_004027595.1 Dinomys branickii
GATAAAGCAACAACTACTGTTGAGACCATATCACCTTGTCTATAGATTAGTTGTGATTGTACTATTTTCTATGATAATGGGTGTCTGTTTGTCAATATGTTTTTGTACTTTTATGTTTCTAAAATAAAAAATAAATAAATAAATAAAACCTAATATACTTTACACAACATCCAGAGTATATTAAGTGTTCTAGTAATAAGTTTCGACTTCCAATTATTTAAATGTGCATTTCATTCATGTACTTGCACTCAATTTTCAAAGCAAGTAAAAACCCTAAAATAATGGTACTTTATCATCTTTTAAAGAAATTATTAACAAGAGGGTCTGGCACCATACAGAAATGACAGATATTTAAGAAAGCAGATATAGTTACCTTAATATAAATGTTACACAATGTATACACAGATCACAACATCACATGTACCCCACACATACATACAGTTTATGATCTTACGCATCAGTTATAAGTAAAAGGTCTTTGGACAGTTACCAACCATTAGTAACATATAAAAAAAAGTCTACCATTTGCCTAATAAATTCTTTTTTCTTAGACACTGCTGATCAAATACTTTTTTATGTGTGGTGGCCTTTTCATTTGTTATGTACTCTAAAATTAAACATATATACATTATATATAATTTTATAACACTGATTTTTTTATAAATTTCCTTCCATTTTTCTTATAGCTTAGTCAGTCACATTAACAAAATCCTATGAAAATGGTATATTATCTAGCTATATTACATTTGAAAATACCCTCCACATTAATATTCTGAAAAAATTTTATATGGCTGCCAACTAAATTAAAAGATAATTCCATTTTCTTTCTTCCTTTTAAGGATAACCTAACAAGAAAGACTTTTGACAACCTAACAGCCTTCATCATTTTAAATAGAGATCATTTTTGTTAGAGGACGCAGAACACTGCAATAAGCCTATGGGAGGGCAAATTGCACCAATTCTGGTACTATCATGGCAAAAGTAGTAAAGTATTATAACGCTAGGTTTAATGTTTAAAAAAGTGGATTCAAATTTAATAACTGGGCTACACTGCCAGGTAGAAACAATAATCTAATCTTTTCAAGAAACTACATCACTTTTCCTATGACTCGTTAGTTTCAAAGAATTGGGGAACTAGGCTACATTTCACACAACCTACAGATTGGCTGAAAACCAAAAAAAGTCTTATCAGAAGTAACTAACTTCAGTGGTTGGGCTGGGCAGTTGGGAGGCTGAGGTAGGAGGAGAGGCCAGCCTGGGCTACATATGAATTCAAGGCCAGCCTGAGACCCTGTCTCAAAAGAGGAAAAAAAAAAACAAAAAACACCACGGGTATCAGTAGCTAGCTTTCAAATATTTAGAATTTCAATTTTGTCAAATAGTAAAAGCACCAGCATTTTAAATGCAATTAAAATTCCTTAAAGGAGCACCCAAGAAAAAATTACCTGATGCTTGAAGTTTATATTTTAGAACACTTACACAAGAAGGACTTAGCCCAGAATGGATATTATGTGTTTCTATAATTCTTAAACTATTAGGAAATAAAAAAAGGAAAAGAAGTAGCTTAGGAAAATGCTGCCATATGAAAAGTACTGAACTTACAACTCCTATTACCAAGTTAATTTTGACTGAAACAGGAGAACAAAAACACAAGGAAACAAAAACAAATATAGGAAACCAGTGGTGCATATTAAAAATCATGATCTTTTACTTCTCTCAAGAATTTTAGCACAATTACAAAAGCAGCATAAAATTTAACTTACTTAACTAGGTAACTAACAATGTTTCTCTGATTCACCTCTCCTTTGAGCTGAAGGTGGAAGAAGAGGCTTTTATTTGTGGGCAAATCATATCCAATTCATCTATTTCCTCCACATTTCTTTTTCTGAATACATTAATATATTTCTACTCTATTCACCTTCCCTGGAAAGCACAAGGGAATCTTGTTCTCCACTTACTTAGAAATGGATGTAATAAATAAATAAACCTTTGCAATCCACCTCTTGTTTAAATAAAAACATAACATTTTATGTTAAAATGTCCAGTAGTTCTCTCAACCCACTTCTCTCAGTTCAAGATACAGCACTTTTGGGTTCCTTAAAAAGCTAACTCAGATGTTTATTGTGAATAATTAAAACATTTCTAAATTTTTCAATCCACTGGATTTATATTTAACTTATAAAGTCATTAATTATATTATTTTTAAAAATCACAGACTTCTTATCCTATTTTGAACACTGAATAATAAAAATCACTTTTAAGAAAGTTCTCTCCACTACTGGAAGTATTTATAAGAAAATATAAAACCTGTTTCACGAACAATTGGGAACAATAAAGAGGTATTTTCTAGCCATGAACAGTAGTTTTAACATGACAATTTGAAAGCTCCCCTTCTATACAAAAAACGTATGGCGATATGAAATTTAAAATCTTACCGTTTAAATAGCATATTAACATATTCAACAATTAAGCCACATGCCAAATAGACCCCCTTATCACTCACTCTGTTGCTTCCTACAGTTGCAAATACTAACGGATCACCTTCTTTACTGTGCCAGTTAAACTGAACTCCAAACAATGGCTGGTTATGATCTTCCTATAAAATAATCATGAAATAAGAACATTTAATATCTTAAGAAACCAAAAAATTATAGTAAACTAACCTTAACCTTTCTCCAAAATTTGATTATCTTATATATCATACAGAAGCTAACTTTTGACAATAAAACTAAAATTCATCTATTAGATCAGTTTTTACACATTAAAATACTGTGTCTGATAAAGTTCTATAACAAAGACTTAGATCACAGCTTAGATAACTACTTACCTATGAAAACACCAATACTGTCTTTTATTTTCTAAAAACTGCCATAGTCTAAATCATAAGAAATTGGCTTATTTTGGTAGATATAGTTAACCACTTGGGCCATGAGGACACTACATTCTGGAATAGAAAACCAGCAAATAGCCTTAAAAAGGTAACTCAGTGTTCACTTACATTAAGCTTAATTTCTCCCTTTTAAGGGGGGCATATTAGATTCAATTCAAATCACCACTTGTGCTTTCTCCTAGAGAATTAACTGTAATTAATCTTTTTTTGGGGGGGCAGATCTCACTGTGTAGTGCAGGCTGGCCTTGAATGTTTATGCAGCCCAGCGTGGCCTTGAAATCACAGTGATCCTCCTGACCCACCCTCCTGAGTCCTGGGATTATAGGTGTGCACCAACACACTCAGGCTTAGGTTCACTTTAAGGCAATGTTTTTCACTTTTAAAGTTGAACAACTTTATTTTCTTATCATCTGAAAAGCCACAGTTTTCAGCTTTTGAAATATTTAAATGGCAATTAAAACCAACTTCCAGATATAGCACCTATAATAAAATAATAAAGATACAGTAAGACATATTTGTAAAATTACTTTACAGTGTTATTTACGAGACTCCTTTTATAAGATATAATTTAAACACTGAGCACTTAATTTTTGCTACTCAGGCAAGAAAATGGCATGTAGCCACGGCTTATGCCTTCCTGAGACTTAACCTACAAAGGTATGTTACACCTTTAGAAAAGGTTTTATCTCACCTACGTATGAGATAAAGTACATTTTCCCTCAGGAAAATAACCCCAAATTTTAAAAAGCAGAAAATGGACATATGAAAGAAAACATCTACAGTAAACATCATGAGCTAGGCAAAGTGGCCCATGCCTGTAATCCCAGCAATTGCAGGCTGAGGCAGGAGGACTGCTTGAGTTTAAAGCCAGTCTGGGTTACATAGTTTGAGTTCAGGAACACCCTGATCTACACAGCAAAACACTGTCTCCAAAAAAAAAATATTCTTTTTTATGACGTGAAAATGCTTCCAACAATGCAGTAATTTAAATAACCCTAATGCTTTCTTTTCCTCAAGTAGGGAAGATTTAAATTTTTTTTTAATTTCCTATCATTTTCTTTCAATACAATAAAGCACAAACGTTAAACTTTTTAACACCTGTACAGAGTAAGCCATCTGTTTCAGTTTATAATAATTCCTCAGTTAATGGTTCACATTCAACTCTTCAATAACTGGAGCCAGAAGTGGCTCATGTTTTTAAGTTTCTCTAAAACATGAAGAGTAACTTCCCAAATCTCTTATTTGAACCAACAAACCCTAAAGCAAACCCAACTGGCCAACTCAGCATTACACATGAAAGCAAAAACCACCCCAAACACATTGTCAGATAGACTGTAAAAAATACGCAGTTTTGTTCTGTCAAAAACAAAAATTAAAACAATCAAAGCTTCAAAGCACTGTAACTTTAAAATATTTAATGTGATAGTACCTTGAAAATATATACCACTGAGAATTCTGAAGCCTAGCACCCAGCCGAAAACATGTCTTTCTGTACCTACCTTGAGACTGTTAACACATTTAAAAGAATATTTGCACTTCTTTGATTTCCATTTTCCCTTTCCCCAGCTTTTCCTTCCAGGTGCGTTTGGAGTATTTGTAGGCGTATCGGGGCGTTCAGTATTTGTCCCACTTTCTATACTGACAGCATCATCCTGTAAGCAGTAAATCAAAAAAAAAAAAAGGCATGAAAAGGCAATACTATTTTTAGCAGCAAAGGACTTTGTAGTGGAAAGATGCTGACTGACCCACAGATGCGCAAAAGAAATTCAAAAATCTATGGATTAAAAAATTAATACAGCTACACATTAGAATTTTTGCAGATATTTTGTATTTTAGAAAAAACTGACCTACTTTATAACACTGGGTCATTTAATCTTAATAGATCTTCACAAAAGGCATTGTTGATACGGAAATGCTGAAATCTAACCATTCTCTTGCTGAGAAGGGTTGGCAGGATTTAGTGCCAAAACTGGTATCTTACCGATCTGTATGTCTCTGAAATTCATCTGACTGCTACTCAGTTGAAGATGGGATGGGTGGTAATCTGAGGCAGGAGCATTCATCCTTTCTACTTTAGATGAAGACTTTTTTAAAACACTGTTACTCAATTCTATTTATAGCCAACCATTTAATTTTTTTAAAAGTCCTGTAAGTCTGTGCTATCTTATAAATGAAATTTGCTTCACAGTTCTAAGGAAATATTAGTCTTACATTACTATATACTCTTCATAATTAAAGTAAAATTATTCTAAATGTAGAAATGACTGGAGGAAAACTTTGAAATTCTTCTAATTTACTTATCTCTTACCTCCTATCTAAAAAGACATATTAATGGCTTTTTTATCTTAGAAGAGGATTTCACTACCTCCTTTGATTAAAGATTCCAAAGTCTTCTTTGGAATAAAAAGATTTATTTAAATCTATGACCCAGGGAACTTACCCTAAATTCATTCCAAAGGAAGCTTTTTCTTGCCCATCAAGTGCCTATTAACATCTGTGAGAACACTGTAGCAAACAGTGCCTCCAGGGTCTATTTCTAAATTACAGTTTCGGAAAGCTGGCTTTGTGATACCACAGAAGGTTAAAAATTAACTGAAATGTCAAAAGGTACGGAAAATCATATTAATTCACTTAAGACTATATATCAAACAGTGCTTGGGGGTCTTCAAATTTCAAAAGGCTCCAAAATGAAAATGTCTTTGTGAATCAGTGGAAAAGACCCTATTCTGGAATATATTGATTATGTAATATAAAAAGGAAACGAAGTGTGTAAGTAGCACAAAATAAGTGCTCAAATATTTCAATTATAGTTTAGTGCAGCTGTAACTCACCCCTATGGAAATGGAAAATGAAAATTTTACAGTTGCATTCCCAGGTTGAAATCAGTTTTTGCTTCTCCCCATCTATTGGGTGCATTTACATCATTAAAATCTAGCGTAGGAAACAATATAGTGCAACAATGAGAAACTATGCACACTTGCTGGTTATCATATTATAGTCCTCTTCGCCTTCTTTAAAGTCTCATACATACAATTCTTTTAAGTTACAGATGAATGGTGACCTGCAAATTGTCTCCATAAAAGTTCAAAGATGCTTCCCTCTCACTCAGTGGAAAAAAATTTTTCTCCATTTGTGATTCATCTTTACATTTTTTTTGTTTGTTCGTTTCACACAAATTTGTGCTGCTTTGACTTTTCTGGTTAACTGGTTGTAACATTCACCTAGTTCCTTCAAATAAGTAAAATAGAATTTTAAGTAATGTTTATTGCTTTTATTGTCCAGAAAAATACCCCTAACAGTAGAGAGAAAGGAAATTTTAAAAAAACACTCCAACATTTATACACCAGCTTCTTTCCACTCAGACTAAACACTGAGCAGACAGTCAGGAGGCCACATAAGACCTGTCAGTTGCAGGGCACACTGAACATTTTACTTCTGACCATTTAATTTACCTATCTCTTCCAACGGCTAATCAAGATGGAATCAAATAGAATGTAGTATCATCAAAATGCTTTCATTTATCTTCAGAATAAAACAGCCGGGCGTGGTGGCTCACACCTGTAATCTCAGAAGCTGCAGCACAAGGATCCAGGATCACTGGGAGACTTTGGGGCCAGCCTGGGCTACACAGTGAGTTCCAGGCCAGCCTGAACTACGCTGTGAGACCCAGTCTCAAAAAAATAAAAACAAAAAACCCAAACCAAACCAAAACACAAGCCAGGCGTGGTGGCACAGGCCTGTAATCCCAGCACTCGGGAGGCTGCGGCAGGAGGATCGTTGCAAGTTTGAGACCAGCCTGGGCTACAAAGTGAGCTCAAGGCCAGCCTGAATTGCATAGCAAGACCCTGTCTCAAAAAGACAAAAAAATAAAATACAATAAACTATTTGCTGAGTGACTAATGTGTGTCCAGGATGACTTCCACCCTACCTTCTCCTCAGAATAGAACACTGTGTGACAGGTAAGGCAGGACTATCCTCATTTGCCCAGCAAGGAACTTGCCACAGTAAATCAAACCAAAAGACACGCCGCCGGACTGAGCCCCCTGACCTCTAACTACAGCCATAATCATTTCTCCAGAAGCTAACTACTGCACAGGCAGATGACCTTAAGTCTGATAAAATGACAAATTATACAATAAATTTAAATATGTTCTTCAAATCTTTGACGCACTTTAACGGTATAACTGCTCAGGTTATCCTACCCAAATCAAAAGCACTTTCTTCCCCCATCTGCTTATGCCCTTTTATTCCGCTACCGTAATAGTAAAACCCACTGCCCCAATGGTTTTTCCTGAACTCATTTTTATCCAATTCCTATACTCCCTTCCCTAAAGTAGGTGTTCCATTAGGTCTTGCATGGAATTTTCAGAGTATATAAAATCAAGAGGGGCAAAAACTGCACCTTAATTTTCATCATTTTAAACTTTAATTTAGCACTTCTAGTAGTAGTAAAGGTGTCATACACGCCAATGTTACTATAATTATAATTTTTCTGGGTCAATGGAAATCAGGAATTCATATCACATCTACTTAGTATCCCTTACCCAAAATGCTTGAAACCAGAAGTGTTTCAGATTCCTGCATTTTTAACTGTGGACTATTTGTATATATTTTACCAATTCATTACCATCCTTAATCCAAAAAGTTGAAATCTGAAACGCTTCAAATTCCAAAACAATGTGGCTGGGAATACAACTCAGCTACACAGCACCTGCCTAGCAAGGGCAAGGTCCTGAGTTTGACTCCCGATACAAAAAAAAAAAAAAAATTGAATACCTCATCATCAAAAAGTTTCAACCGGGCATGGTGGCACACCTGTAATCCCAGCTCTTGGGGGGCAGGGGCACGGAGATCACTGCAAGTTTGCGGCCAGCCCGGGCTACAAATTGAATTGAAGGCTAGCAGGGAATTCAAGGCCAACATAGGGAAACCCTACCTCAAAAAGACAAAAAACAAATAAATTTTCAAAATTTCAGATTTTGGATTTTCAAAGTAGGAACGCCAACCTGTGTAACTGCTGTAGAATGTGAAAAGTAAACCCACTGCTACTCTCAAACCCACTGCTAGATCTTGTTCCTTAATACGCTAAAGAAATATACGTATTTGTACACTTTAAAATTGTTTTTTTCCTTGAGGTGCTGGGGATCTAACACGAGGCCTCCCACATGATATCCACGATCACTCCACTCAGGTATACCCCTAGTCCCAAAACGTATCTAAAAAACGTATTTTAAAATTTCATAATGGACTTTGAGTGAGACCTTAAACACTATTTTGTACGTTTTAAAATATTTTCCCCTTAATTTTTTCCCTTTAATTTCCCTTCAATTCTTCTTAATTTTTCCTCTGAATTTTTCCCCTTGATTTTTCCTCATTCTAAATACATCTGACACCTAAAAGATACTCTGCCTGATTAACAAGCCTGTAGAAGGGTGAAGAAGTAGCGTGATCAATAATACGTAATAGGTACTCCTCTAAGCACTTTATTTCACGCTGCACTTCACTTAATCCTCACACTCCACTTATACAGGTCTTCACCACCGTTATCCAGGTGGTCAAGGTCCTTCTTTATTTTAAAAACTTTCAAAGGAGAAACATCCCCTCCCGCACCTCAATTCTGCTCCTCCCACAGAAAGAGCCACCGGGCACACCCATCTCCGAGGACAGGAGCAGACACGCGAGCTCGTCAGTAAAGTCACCCAAACTCTCAAGTCGAGGGCTACGCTTGCCGCCCCTCAGATCCTGCAGGGCTCGAAGAGTGACACAGCCCCTCAACTCCGGTAGGAAGCCTTACACGGCAACAGCCTCGGTCCCTCCTAATTTTCTCGGAACTCGGAAAAGTTTCTGACGTGCCTTTTAAACTGCTTGAATCTCAGATCCGCAATCTTCACTCATCTCCCCAAAGGCCCAAACACTCCCCCGTCATCTGCAAACATCTCGCAGCAGCTCTCCGAAACCCCGCAGCCGCTCCGAGCGCACCCCGCGCAAAGTTTCCGCCTGCTCCCGGCCCGCTCCGCGTCCCCCGGCGCCAAGTTCGGGTCCTGCGCACGCCGCACTCCCCCGGCCCGTTGACACTGCCCCCCCACTTCACGGCCGCCCGCCGCCCCCGCGTGCCCAGAACTTGAAACTTCACTGCGCGGTCCCAGGGCTGCCAGGCGCTGTACTCACGTTCTCGTCTCCAGAGAGGTCCGGGTTGCTGTTCTCGTCGCTGCTCAGCTTCTGCTTCTTGGCCGCAGGCATGTCTGTTCCCGCCGGCGCTGTCGACACTTCCCTCTCGGACATATTCCTCCGCCTCCCTCCAGGTTCCTGCCGCCTCGGGCGGGGCCTCCGCCACACCGCCGTCAAGCAAGCCCGTCCAGAGCTTGCCGCAAAGCTGCCACTGCCGCCGCCACCTCCACCGCTCCCCCCACTGTCGCAAATCGCGCCCAGCCGCCGAGGCGGGCGAGCGTGCGACCCCGCCACACTGCTGAAAAAGGGGCGCGCGCGCGCGCCCTCCTGCGCGGCTTCCTGGCTCCTTCCCTGTCCCTACAGCCGTCCTGCCGTTTTCCTGCCGCCCTCCCCGCAGTTTGCACGGAGGTGTACGATCCGCTGCTTTAAAAGGGCAGTATTTCGTATGTCCCCCTTCCCCACCACCGCCTCGAAAAGAAAAGGCGGAACTCAAAGGGATGCTCCCTCACCCCCTTCTTCCTTCCAAAGACGTTTCAGCCGCAATTGGCTCAATCCTTCGATCTCCGACCTGCTGCAAAGGAGCGAAAGTCTGTGGAATGGACTAGACCACCAGTGTCCCAAGGGAGGGGAGAAATATAAGAAATCATCTCTTGCTTTAGCTGTGCATCAAAGGGTCCCAATATGGGGTTCGGAGGGTAATTTTTCCCCATGTTTCTGGAGCTGTTCATAACTTCGTTTTTGTTTGAAGATAGAAATTGAAGTACGATGCACTGCTTCATACTGGCCACCCCCATCTTGCAAATGGGAGAGGCCCACTAAAAGATGCGCATGCGCCGAAGCGTATTCTCGCGCTCGGATGTTGGAGCCACCTCCTCCAAGCCACTCCCCTTTTTGAATTATTGGTCACCAAACCAGGTAGTTTTCTACCAAGGTTCCAAAACCCGATGTCGGTTTCAAAGCGCCCCCAAACTGTATTCTCTGGATGCTATCCAAATTCTTGACGAATATTTTTTCTGATGCATAATTATTGCAATAAATGAGTATCTCCTCTCTTATTGGTTAAGGTTTACGTAGAAATATCGTAAAATTACAAGATTCTAGACTCTTTAATAAAGAGTTATAGCTGAGTGCCCTTTTGACTGTTAAAGGATTATTAGTGCTCAATCATAAAAAAGCAAAGGCCTGTAAATCAATGGCATCTCCAAGAGATGAGACTGTAAGACTCAAGCGACTGGCTATATTTTTTTGTATATCAGAAACAATAACGTATTAGGAAAAGGCAGATTGTAATACTTTACCAAAACAGATCAGATCTATCTGGACCCTTCGCTGTGCCAAATACATTGGTGAGGCTTTCTGGATTTGTTGAGTGGGCCATGAAGCCCTGCAGCTAAAGGAGCAGTATTCAGTTTCGTTTTGATTGTGGTTTTTTGAGACAGGGTCTCCCTATGTAGTAGTTCAGGCTGGATTTGAACTCACTACCTAGCTCCAGCTAAGCTGGAATTTATAGCGATCATTCTTTCTCCACCCCCTGAGGGCTGGGATTGCAAGTAGACCTACCCCCTTTCTAAAGAACATAATCACGACTCTTTTAAGGGCCTCGGTGTCCTCATTGGTAAAAATGAGATAGGCAGGGACAGTGGCAGTGGTGGTGGGGTTTTGGTAGGGTTTTCTCTTTTTCCTTTTTCCAGTACTGGGGATTGAACCCAGGGCCTCTGCTCTGAGCTACATTTCCTGCCCCTTATACTAAGTTGCCCAGGCTGGGCTCTAACTTGGAATCCTTCTGCCTCAACCTCCCAGACTGCTGGGTTACAAACCTGTCTGGGATTTAACATTTCTTGAGTGTATTATTTTCTCTCTTACACCTTATTGTAACTCACAATGAGTAACTAGTATGTCACATCTATAGTATTCTAGTACTCCTGGGTTCCTTCTGTGCCACACCTTTACAGTGAGAGTATCAGTTTTGCTACATGCAGATTCCAGGTCTCTTTTCCTTTTAGAGAGAGAGAACTCCGGATTGAGAATAAGAAGACAAAGGTAAAACAATAAACAATATTTGAGTAATGAAAACTCCGAAAAAATAAGGAAGCTAAAGAAAGTCTTAATAATTGAAATCATTAGCGAACACTTCCAGCGTACCAGACAAGTTTACACGCTTCTCAGTTGTCAAGAGATTCATGAGACAGGTAAGAGTCAGCCACCAAGAAACTAAGATGCACTTTAGTATGACATTTTCATGGGCAGAAACACACTCCCCTCTCTGTTGGAAGAATGCTTACAAAATAGAGCTCTAGAAGCAACGAATAGTGGACACAAGCATTTCAGATCTAAATCCTGCATGTGGGGTGAGGCTCAGGGGTCACTGCCAAGTGAGAGTCAGCTTCCAGCCATGAAGTTAGGAAAGTGATGAATATTTAAGTGAAGGACACATGGGAGGAAGATGCCTTCCAGCACTCATTATCTGGAACAAAGCAAAACTAAAGAGTTTTATTACAAAATGGAGGGATTTTTTTTCCCCTGATGGATCAAGGAAGATAAATGGAAATTTCATATTCATTACTAGTAATGTTAAATTTTATTCTGACACTTGTTAAAATGGTAAGGAAGACTTCAAGATTTTGATAGATGTCAGAACTATTGTAAGAGGGGAGAGAGATCAGTCTTAACCAAATATAGCACAGGGCTTAGGAATTGTTAGTGGAAGAGCAGAGTTGGGGGTTAGTGGTTGGAAAATTAAGAAGAGGAGATATCGGGTGGAGGATTCTTGCTAAGCTGACTTAAACAGGATTCTTGCTGAAGGAAATCCAGGGTAATCATATACCACAGGTGAGGTATTCTCTCTGAAGACTTTACAGAATTATTGCTACAACCCAATTAGGCAAGCTGAAGACCAAGTTCAAGGACAAGACCTAGTTGGGAAAAGGGCTCAGACCTGACTAAAGTTTGGTCAACAAGAAAGTCTTAGTCACTAATTTAAGATACATAAAATATCACAGGTATTCTACTTACTTTCATGGTTTTAATTTAATACATTAAAAAAGGTTTCAGCCCTGAATTCTATCATAAAGGATTTCAAGTACCATCACAGTTGAAGAGGTCTTACAATGTATATTTTACACATGAAGAAATTTAGGCCTAGGATCATTTAACAGTTTATCCAAAGCTACACAGCTCTTTCAGTGGCAGAACTAGAAATTTAGCCAGGCGTGGTAGCACATGCCTATAATCTCAGCCCTTGGGAGGCTGAGGCAAGAGGATCGCCACAAGTTTGAGGCCAGCCTGGGCTACATAATGAGTTTAAGGCCAGTCTGAACTACATAGTTACCCTGTCTCAAAAAAAAAAGCATCTTTAATGTCAATAATTTAAAGAATGTATTACCCATTCTATATTTAAAACAATGAAACATTCTCTTCCCACCTCCATTTACTCTTAGACTTTGCATAGAGAATTGTTCACTCTTTTTGGGTTAAATTATACTTGTTTTGCCTCATCTTAACCACTAAGCCCCTTGAATTACATTTTTCTGTAGCTACACTGAAGAATAGTATCTGTGATTTTTAAAATGTGTTTACTTTTTTTGCAGTTAAAGTCCTAAACCAGAAAGTAATGTGCTCTAACAAAGGGGAGTGAATTTGATAAAGGTAGAGCAATGGTTTGCTATGTAACGTTTTCTCCCCTCTCCCTCTCCCTCTCCACCTTTTCTTCTTCTTCAACAAAATGGACTTTCTAAGTACTCTCAGGGCTGTAATATTCACTATGATGTATTTTTGGTAATTTATATTTTAAAAAAGACATAGAAGAGATAGCATTCACTTTAGTTGATACTTCATTTATACGCAGTGAAATGCATGGGTCTTAAATATACAATCCCATGAGTTTTGGCTAAGTATACATCCACGGAATCCACATTTCATCAAGATGAACTGGATGGAATTTCCAGCACTTCAGAAAATTCCCCCATGCCTCTTCCCAAGCAAACCTCTCTCTTCTCCCCAACTCCTGAGGCTCCCAAGCGACACTATGATATTGTTTTGCTTATGTTGGTGTATGAGTGCTGCCTATTCTAGAACATCGTATAAACAGGATGATTCCATATGTGCTCTTTTGTATTTGGCTTCTTTTGCTCTGGGTCTGCATAAAATGACATTAACATTTAAGGAAAAGTAATGTCTAGACCCTTGGTTCTCAGATTGGAAGAGTTAGTGTAAGCTAAAAGTCATCTGGACTGCTTGTTAAATCACAGTTGCCTGGGGCCCATCTCCATAAACTCGGGTATAGTAGGTTGCAATGTGCCTCCTCAATGTGTGTCAAACTCACGGGTGAAGCCAGCCCCGCTGACCGAAGAAGCACACCGAGAGAACCTCTGGTCTAGATAATAAAATCAGGAATAGTTTCTGAGAGTTTCCTCATCCAACAATTGTTTTATAAGGACCTGCTTATGTTCCAACCTGCTTATGTTCCAATCACTTTCTGGGATTCAAAACTAACTAAAACATCATGTCTTTGCTCCAGTAATTTATAACCTGATAAGGAATAACACAGGTAAAACAAATGAATACTTCTAGCTGTTTCAGAAAGTCTATTCAAAGCCTGGGCTACATAAATTCAAAGCTAGACTGAACTACATAGCAAGACCCTATAATAAAACAAAGCGTAAAAGACTGTTCAGGCCAGGTATATTGGTGCACACCTGTCATCCCAACAATTAGGAGGCTGAGATAGAAGGATCACCATGAGTTTGAGGCCAGCCTGGGCTACATAGTGAGTTCAAGCCCAGCCCAAACTACATGATGAGACTCTGTCTCAAAACAAAATAAAACAAAACAAAACAAAACAAAGCAAAACAAAACCAATCAAGCAACAAATCTATTCACTAAATAATGGAACAAAATTTAAAAAAAAAAGTTTTTGATTTCCAAAGTTGGTAAACCACTAAGAAACAAAGCAAGGCTGTAAATGGATCTCATCCTAGTCACAAGATTCCTCACTGCCAAGCTGAATGCAAAGATGATTGGTAAGACTTGATTCTTTTCCATGTGTCTGCTACTACAAAAAGTGCCTTCCGTGTAACATGTCACTGAATCCCCTGGTAATTGTATGAAGCTTTGAATGTATCACCCACATTCTATGGACAAGTGAACTGTAGTTTAGAGTGAAGAGATTAGACAAAGCCCACTGAATGAGTAAAAGGGAGAGCCAGAATTCAAACCCACATCTGATTGACTCAGATGCTGTTCCTTTTTCTGGAAAAAGCAACTTTTATAAGAAATGTCAGTGCTAAAAATACTGAGTATGATAATAGAAATATTCAATGTAGAATACAATACTATGCAATGATGGGTAAGAGAGTGTCTTGGTTACTTTTCTTTCCTTGCTGAGACAAAATACCCAACACCCAAAATGAAGAAAGGAAAGGTTTATTTAACTTACAGTTTGTGGAGTTTTCAGTCCATACTTGGCTGCTTCAGAGGCAGAGTGGCACATGGCAGAGGGCAAACTGTTCATGGCAGCAGAACACAGCAAAAACAACCAGCAAAAGGGAGGAATGGCTGCAAGCAGCCTCCTTCTCTTCCCTACATTGTAAACAGCCTACCCCCACCCAGGGGGCGTGTACCTTTCACATAACCTCCATGCCCTCCACTTCCACAGGCTTAGGATGTATACAAAGTAAGCACTCTGGCTTCCTGCTGAATCACTCAGCCAAACCTCTGGACTCCCCAAGTTGACACAATGTATCAACCATAACATTTCACCCCTTGTCAACTTGGCAATCAGACACATTTCCTTAAACCCAGTTTCCAGATACAAAGACACCACCCCTGTACAAATGAAAATTAAACACTAACATTTAAAGGCACAAAATAAACATCACCATTCCAAAAGGCAAAAACGGGAATATAGAGCACTGTCACCAAAGCAAGTCTAAGATCCAGCAGGGCTAACATTGTGTCCTATAATTCCACATCCATCACCTGAAGCAACACGTTGTACATTGTGAGCTCCAGAGGGCTTGCATGAGTCCACCCCTATGGCACTTTTGGTGGTTACAGTCTCCATGGCTTGTCTCTTAGGGCTGCTTTCTCGCCAGTTGCAGCTTTTCCCAGATGATCCACAGTCCTGTCTTTTCTAAAATTCTGAGGTCTCCAGGGCAACTTTTGCTTCACACTCACAGCCTCACATATTGCCCCCTCATGGGCACACTGCCTAGCCTCCCAGGCCTTCTGAAATCTGGGTGGAAGTCTCTTTAACCTCAGAACTCTTGCATTTTCCTTGCAACTAAAGCCAGGGCCACATGGATGATGCCAAGTTCTGCTGCCACCTGGAGCAGTAGCCAAACTTTCCTCTCTCTTGGCCTTAGGGGTGGAGTGCCTGGATCACTGGGCACACTGAATCCAATTCTGAGGTACAAATTCTCTATGCCACTGCCATTCTGGAACATGGCACTCTTTGGCTTCCTTCTCAAGGCAACGTCTTTCACCTTTGCAGTTTCGAGGCTGCAAAGAGTGGAGACTTCCTGGTTGTGATGCCCTCAGGCCATCTATTCCATTCTTTTGTTCCTTCTCAGCAATAGAGATCTCCTCAGCCTTATCTTTGCAATCCACAGCTTTACTGGAGTTTCCTGTCTGGCCAAACTCACAACATTTTAAATCATCCTGCTGGGCTCGTTGCTCTTGATTGTCAATATAAATCTGGCTAAAAGCCCCCAATAATAGCCATGCCACTGCCCCAACATTTGACTGCCCTGAAATTTCTTTTGCCAGATTAATCAGTTTGCTACTGTCCTTAATCTCAGTCTTAGGCAAAGTCTCTGGATACAAGCAAAATGTAGACAAAGTTTCTGCCAAGCCATAACATACATCATCTAGAGTCCAACAACCAATGCAGTCCTTCTTCCCAACAGAAACCTCCTGAACCTGGTCTTTACCAGCAGGATTTCTATCAGCCTTCTGGTCTTCCAAGCTCTGACCAGACATCTCCAAACCTTGCCAAATTCTTCCCACAAGCCTTTTCCAAAGGCTCTTAAACCACATGGTCAGGTATAGTCACAGCAACGACCCCACTCCACTGGTATCAAATTCTGTCTTGGTTACTTTTCTTTCCTTACTGAGACAAAATACCCAACACCCAAAATGAAGAAAGGAAAGGTTTATTTAACTTACAGTTTGTGGGGGTTTCAGTCCATACTTGGCTGCTTCAGAGGCAGAGTGGCACACGGCAGAGGGCAAACTGTTCATGGCAGCAGAACACAGCAAAAACAACCAGCAAAAGGGAGGAATGGCTGCAAGCAGCCTCCTTTTCTCCCCTACATTGTAAACAGCCTACCCCCACCCAGGGGGCGTGTACCTCTCACATAACCTCCATGCCCTCCACTTCCACAGACTCAGGATGTTTACAAAGTAAGCACTCTGGCTTCCTGCTGAATCACTCATCCAAACCTCTGGACTCCCCAAGTTGACACAAGGTATCAACCATAACAGAGAGTAAGTAATTTTAACAAGGTAGAAATAGGAGGAGGCTTCATGAAAACGGAGGAATTATGTGCAAAGAAAATTTCTCTTTGTCAACCTGATAGAATCCTAGAAACAGATAATCCAGTGGATACAAACACTACATTCCAAATTTTAGAAAAGTACACTCTATTGTAGATAAAGAAAAATGAATCCAGACCAAGTATAACGTGAATGGATTCCTCTCCGTGATTATATAGTGCCTTGTGTTGCCAAGTGTAGACCTTGTGATGTTGGTTTCTGGTTTCCTCAGTGATAAGGAGGGAAGCTGCTGAAGAATTAATATTCATATTCTAGTCCCAGAATAGTACATTCCGCAGCATAGCTTTAATACTTTGATATATGGTTTATAGTAGGTCTCTTTTTGGTTTGGGAAGGGCCCATCATGAAAAGTGTTATGTTGTAAATCTATAAAGTTATGGGTAGCTAAAGAAGAGTTTTCAGTTTGACAGAGATCACCAGGTAAGACTGATACAGGAAGAGGGACTCAGGCTACTTTAGTACTCAGATCTAAATTATGGCAGTGCCAGTAAAGACGGAAACCAAGGGGTTGTTTCCAGAGATAATGAAGAAATACAATCTACAGAACCCAGTAATTCATGGAAGGTGAGGAGTGGAGGCACCCAGGGTGACTTCATTTATAGTTTGGCTGGTTTCCTAGATGCTGGTACCCAGGTAAGACAGGAAAAATAAAATAAGTGGGCGGAATTTTTATTTTATTGTTGATAAGACAGGCACGATGTAATTTTACTTCTTCTCAAATTCAGCTAGTCTTACAGGGCAAATGCAAATGACAATG
>PVLD010029990.1:0-17376 GCA_004027595.1 Dinomys branickii
TCCCACGTCTCGCCCCGGCAGCCTGGTCCGCCCTACCACATCTCCCCCGGCATCTCAGAGAAATACGCCCAGTTTAAACTTCCCAGCCGAGGTCCCGGCATTCACGCTCACCAAGTCTGTCTCGAGCTGGTGGTGTTTATTAAGGAGGTTCGCTCCCTTGCTGCTCACCCGGTCACCATCTTCCCCGGATCTCCGGACATTTAAATTTTAAAAGTTATTATATTAAAAGATATTATCTTAGTTACTTTTCTCTCATTGGTGAGACAAAATACCCAACGCCCCAAATGAAGGAAGGAAAGGTTTATTTAGCTTACAGTTTGTGGAAGTTTCAGTCCATACTTGGCTGGCTCTGAGGCAGATTGGCACATGGCAAAGGGCAAACGTTCATGGTGGCAGAACACAGCAAAAACAAGAGCAAAATGGAGGAGTGGTGGTAAGCAGCTTCTTTCCCTCCCTTACATTGTAAACAGGTTACACACACCCAGGAGCATGTAGCACTCACATAATCTCCATGCCCTCCTCTTCCACCTGCTTAGGACATATGCAAAGTAAGCACCTTGACTTCCTGCTGAGTCTCTTAGGTAAACCTCTAGACTCCCCGAGTTGATACAGTGTATCAACCATAACAATCCACCCCTTGTCAACTTGGCAATCAGACACATTTCTTTAAATCAATTTCCAGATACAAAGACATTATGTTACATTAGAACCATAACATTTTGTCGCCTAAGGACTCATGCACATCCCTTTATGTAAAAGGCATTTAGTCCATCTGCAAGAGTTGTCAAAGTCCTAACAGTTTCAGCATTGCTGAAAAGTCCAAGGCCCAAGTCTCCTTCAAGGTGTAAGGTAAACTCTTCAGTTACAGGCCCCTGTACAAATGAAAAGTTAAACACTTCCAACATTCTCAATGGCACAAAATAAACATTGCCATTCCAAAAGGTACCAACAGGGGAATACAGAGTATTGGGTCCAAAGCAAGTCCAAAATTTAGCAGTGCTAACATTGTGTCCTGTAATTCCACATCCAGCATCTGAAGCAATGTGTGGTACATTGTGAGCTCCAAAGGGCTTTCATGTGTTCACCCCTATGGCACTCCTGTGGTTACAGCTCCCACGGCTTCGCTCTTAGGCCTGCTTTGCTCCCTCCTTGCAATTGTCCTCAGATGATCCATGATCCTGGCTTTTCTGAACTTCTGAGGTCTCCAGGGCACCTTCTGCTTCACGCTCACAGTTTAACACACTGCTCTCTCAGGGGCACACAGCCTGGCCTCCCAGGCCATCTTCTGAAATCTAAGTGGAAACCTCTTTAACCTCAGAACTCTTGCATTCTCTATGCACTAAAAGCCAGGGCCACGTGGATGATGCCAAGGTCTGCTGCCACCTGGAGCAGTAGCCAAGCATTCCTCTCTCTTGGCCTTAGGGGTCGAGTGCTTGGATTGCTGGGCACTCTGAATCCAATTCTGAGGAACAAATTCTCTATGTTGCTGCCATTTTGGAACCTGGTGTGGCCACTGCCGCCATTCTAGAACATGGCACTCTGCTGCTTCCTTCTCAAGACAGGGTCTCTCACCTTTGTAGTTTTGAGGCTGCAAAGGGTGGAGACGTGCTGCTTGTGATGCCCTCAGGCCGTCTTTTCCATTCTCTTGTTCCTTCTCAGCAATAGAGCCTTATCTTTGCAGTCCACAGCTTTACTGGAGCTTCCATTCTGGCCAAGCTCACTACATTTTAAATCATCCTGCTAGGCTTGCTCTTGATTCTCGGTATAAATCTGGCTAAAAGACCCCAACAACAGCCATGCCACTGTACCAACATTTGACTGCCTGGAAATTTCTTTTGCCAGATCAATCAGTCCACTGCTGCTCTTAATCCCATTCTTAGGCAAAGTCTCTGGACACAAGCAAAATGCAAACAAACTTTCTGCCAAGCCGTAACATACATCATCTGGAGTCCAACAACCAATGCAGTCCTTCCCAACAGAAACCTCCTGAACCCTATCTTTTCTGGCAGGATTTTTATCAGCTTTCTGGACTTTCTGAGCTCTGACCAGAGTCTCCCAAACAGAACAGCCAAAGGCATTCCAGCTTCACTCTTTCAGGTGACATCTCCAAACCTTTCCAAACTCTTCCCACAAGCCATTTCCAAAGGCTTTTGAACCACAAGGTCAGGTATAGTCATAGCAATGACCCCATTCTGCTGGTACAGGGACATTCAAATTTAAAAAGTTATTATATTAAAAGATACATTGTTCTTAACCCCCACCCCCTAAAAAAATTCCCTCTTGTTCTGAACACACTTATCCCATCTCTCTTGCCACTTTGTAAAGCAGTTCTGGAAATCCTGTTTTTCCTGAGTATCTTTAGCTGTGCTGTTTGGCTGCCTCTATGTCTTGAATCCATTCAAAACCTTTATCTTTCATGGTCATTTGACAGTGGGAAGGACCCAGAAGTCACACAGTGCTGGATCTGCTGAATATGGTGGAGGAGGGCATCCTGTGATTTTTTTTTATGAGCCTATCTTTCTATTGGATGGCATTCAGCAGCATCATTCACTGTACTTTTGACTGGACCTCATAAGACACTCACAAAAGAGGACTTCCAGAACTGCTTCAGAAAGTCACAAGAACAATGGGATAAGTGTGTTCAAGGTCAGAGTGAGTATTTTAAAGGCAAATAATGAAATATGTTTTTTACTGTAATGATTTTTTAAAATTTTTGAACAATTAATATGGGATTTGACCAGCTCTTAAATGTATTCGGCTATTTCGTTTTTGCTTTTTCAAGTGCTGAGGCTCCAAACCCAGTCCCCCAGACCAAACCTGGGATCTTAACAATAACTACATTGCATAGTGTGAGTTCTATCTGACTCGATAATTAACCAGATCTAGGTTGCCATGACCCACACAAAACAAAACAGACTGTCTGATGCGAGAAAGATTTATTATAGTGGAAAAGTGAGGAGTGGGGTGACCCAGCGGACCAGATCAGCCACGAGCTGTGCAAAGTGTGGGGTTTTAAGGGTCCCTTTTTTTTTCTTTTTTCTGGGGGTGGGGTTGTTTACAGGCCATTGTAGCTGACCAGAAGCACATTTGGTCCTTGTGGCCTTCGCAGTCTAGGAGGTGAACAAGATAAGCGCAGGGGTGACCTTCGCGGGCTGCTCCCTCCTGGAGAGCTAGGCTGGAGCTCCTTTTTTTCTCTTGCAAGGGACAGGAGAGCTTTGGAGTGACTGGGTGACTTACCACTATTTTACCTCCCTGACCCTCCCAACCAAGGCAGCCATCATCCTGGGGCCTGTCCACCATGCCCTTGTATTCCTTTTGATATCATTTTGTTGCATCTGTAAGTATCCCTGCCCTTATTTTAACATAAAAAGCATACAAAATAGTTCATGTTTAAAAATCTACTTTTTCTCTTCAGCATTATTTGGTTAAGAGTCACCTATCTTGTAGTGAGTTGTGTAGATCAGAAGTCCCTAGTGTTTTTGGCACCAAGAGTTGGATTCATGGAAGACAGTAATTCCATGGTTGGGGTGAGGGGGAAGGTTTTGAGAGGATTTTAAGAAGCTCACAGCTTAGTTCCCGGAAAGGCGCAGCTCACTATGAGAATCTAATACCACAGCTGATCTAACAGGAGGCCATGTAAGCATGGTCATAAATATAGATGTAGCTTTGCCCACTTGCCCACCACTCACATCTTACTGTGAGGTCAGTTTCCTAATAGGCACTGGCTGGTTCGATGGGCCAAGGGATTGGGGACTTCTGGTATAGAAAATTCATTTTATCTACTGTGTTGTACTGCACTGTGCAATTATCTGAATTTATCCACTCTTGTTCTGATTGGCAGTTGGGTGATCTCCATAATTTTATAGTATTTCTATAAGCATGTGTCACTCATGCATGAATAAATTATAGCTCTTTCATGTATTTTCTTAGGAGTAGAATCTGAGTCATATGGTATATAAATATGCAGCTCTAGTGGGTTGCAACAATCAGCTTTCAACATAGCTGCACAAACATGTATCTATTAGGAATTGTATGAAATTCAGTGATTACACACATTCTCCAACACTTGGGATTGTGTGGCTTTTATACTTTTTAACTCACCAAATTGCAGCAAAATGACAACATATTACGATCTCAGATCTCAGTTTATGTTCTCCTAATGTGAAGGTGTTGAATATCTCCATGTTCGCTGGTTCTGAGGACTTCTGTGAAATGTCTCTGTCTGCTCACTGTACAGATGAGAAAACTTGAGCTCTACAGGGAGAAGTACCTCATCCAAAGTCATATCCCATCGCATGGCAGACTTGGGCTTCAGAGTCACATTGTCTGTGTTTAAACACTTGTTTCTCTACTTGTTGCCACTTCCTTAGAATATGGGAGTACTTTAAAAGATATATCAGAAACAATGACTCAGATAAGTGCTTCTTTCCCAGGGCTCACTTTAGAAGTCTATCTCTTCCAATAATGAGGTGGGTGTTTGAACAGCTATAGTGCCCCTCCCCCGGAAACTCTTAGCCTTATACAAAAAAATAATCTTCATAAAAGTTTTATCACCTTTTAAAAAAGTTTAAATGAGAGTCCCAGATCATTCCTTCACTTTAGGAATCAAGAATAGCCTGAGTAGCCATTGGATGTTTCCAAATGTCAAATCCACTCTTACAGGATTAATATTTCCTGCCACTAAAAATATCTAAAGAAATATGCCATGTAGATTCATGTTAGATGTTTTCCAGCTGTGTACCTTGAAATCCCAGGATTTGTGGACCTTCCTAAGAGTTCCCTAGGGAAAGAAGGAGCCAGGTGCCCCACTTTAACTATACATTTTGTTTTCTGCACTGGGCTTGGATGCAATACTTATTTTGCGGGGAAAGAGTTGCTAAAAATCAACTTATAAGATGGCTTCCCCAAATTCTGAGACCTCTCCAGCACTTTCTGCCCCCTTGCCTTGCTTTATAGGATTCACCCATTTAGGAAAATGCCTTGGCTGATCATGCGCTCCATGCGCCTGAGAATGTGAGCTCTGTGAGGGGAACTTTGCTTTGCTCTTGCACTTCCTCCTTGGGAATAGTGGTAAAGATGGAGTGGGTGTTTAGGAAATATTAGATGAAAGGAGAAATGAGATGTGCTGTCCTGAGTGGCCACTGCTGTTCTGCACTCTCATGCTCTTCTCTTCCTTGTACTTTAACAGGAAATGCCCCTTGCCCTGGAATACTTCAGTTGCTTAGTTGCCCAGGTAACAGTTCCTGTCCCAGTTCTGGTTGCTTCTGTCTCTTAGAAACAGCTGGCCACCATGATACATAGCTGGTCACTGTGATGAGCACTTTAAGAACTAATCAAAGACAGCCAAGTACTCTGCTTCTTGCTTTCAACCCCATAAAAGCCTCTCTCCTTGAGCCTTCAGGACCTGATATTTTGGGAATGATTCCAATCAGTACCCATCAAGGTAAAATAAATCTGTCTCTAAGCCCTGGGTGTTGTTTTGGTGTTTCTGCTTGCCATTGCAGTGCAAGGAACTGAACCAAGGTCCTTTGTACTAAACTACACCCCTATGTCCTGCCTCTTTTAGTTTGGGATGGGGTCTTTCTAAGTTGCCAGGTTGCCCAGGTTGGGGTTGAACTCATGACCCTCCTGCTTATCCTCCCAGAGTTCTGGGATTACAAGTGTGCACTACCATCCCTGGCTCTCTTTCTTTACCCATTCTGTCTCTGCTCATAGATTGTATAAGAGAAATAAATGGCCAAGGTGCTTTTTTCCAGGAGACATTTAATGCAACCTTCTACTCCTGGTCCCTTTAAATTAGACACTTTATGTGGGAGTCAGGGACGAAAAGTACTCAGCAGTGGTACATTTTGGGGAGTGCAATTTTATATGTGCCTCATCTATTCACAGCATTGGAGAGTCAGGTACTGGAAATAAAATTTGATTACATTTTAACTTAACAGAGTCACACCAGATAAAAGCTTTGTAGAGCTGGAAATTGATCCTGGCCCTGCATATATCATCCTCTGCAACTGTGTATTTGGAAATATTTGGAGAGAGTTCAGGGCCAAGGACAGTATACTCACCTTGAATTTCAGTAAACATTGAGCCTAGATGAGTATCTGCTCTTTACTGAATAGGTCAACAGAAAACATTTCATCATGGGGCTTATAAAATCCTACTGCAAAAGGAAGGAGAGGAAACATCCTCCTGAAGAAGCAGAGGAGCATTTTAGGTCATTTGCGTAACAGTGTGCAACAAGATATGGCTTCCGTGACAAAGGGCTCGGAATTTATAGAGAGAACAAGCTGTAATGAAAACATCAGATGCCGAAACAAAAGGGCAGTTGGGCAAATTAAGGAACCACTGTAAAGCAATTAAAAATGTAACAGCTGAATTACAGTCTACACTGAAGGCAGAAGCTGCAGGGTGAACCTGAAAACAATGTATCCACTGAAGTGGAGAACATGTGCGATCCATTCTCCTGCACCACACAGGAAAAGCACAGGCACTTTTAGCCAGGGTGGTGTGGGAGTGGATAATGGCTGCTGAGCCCAGAATCAGGATTTCAGATGCCCTTAAGGAGGAGATGGAACGACAGAAATGGAAGCAATAATCAAACATCAGATTGGGCCAGCTTTCCTGAGCTCGTTCCAAAGAAGACATATTTATCATGTGCTAGGAAAAAACAGGGACCACTCTCACTCTGGTCTGCTCTTATTTTTGGTTAGGGATTGTGGGTAGAGTGAAGTCATAAGCCAGAGTCATAAGCCACTGGCATCTTGGAACAGAGGTGTGTGACAGAAGGGGCCTGATTCCCACCACAGTCTCTGGTCTTTCTAGAAAATTCCAGCCAGTGGCATCTTGTTACCTTTAAAATTCTACCTACAATTTAGGCCTATGCTTGACTAGTGGCTGTGAGTTTCAAGAAATGTACATCCTAGTCAGGATTCACTAGAGAAAGAGCTGGCAGCATGGTTGAAGATGGGCGAGTGTAGTAAATTTGGAAGAACCCGGATGATTGACAGGACTAATTCTGTGTATTGTGCTGGGACCTCAGAGACCCCAGAGACAGAAATCCATGTTGTCTGTGAGGCAGCGTGTCTTATGGAGAATCACATCACAAAACCCAGCTTCCTTTCCAGACCGTGGCAGTGGTCTCCTGACAGATTAATCTTGCCTCTCATAAAGGGACCCTGAGTTGCTGACAAAGCAATTCTCCAAGTCACACAAATATTACTCATGTGATTTGAGCCTGGGCTGTATCCTGGGGACACTGGGGTTCCTTAAAAAATAGAGACACCTGGATCCCACTCAGAAATTCTGAATTAATTAGTGCAGATATGAATTGGGCATTAGGATTTAAAGTACAATTTAAACAGTAGCGCTTACTGGAAATTTTCCTCATGCATAGATTCTGGTAGCACCCACCACAAACAGGATGCACAGTAGTACACACAGCCCAAAGATATCTCTGGTGTTGACCCTGTGAGCTTTTGTGGCTTTTTCCTTTAACAGGAACAGAGGCTGTCACCTTCTTAACTGAGTGGGAAGGAGCACCAGACGGAGACCCAAGGATAACCCAGCAGGAGATCCAGGAAGGCAGTGTAGAAAGAAGATAAGTCACGTGACAGGAGAAACAGGTGATGCCATTATTGAAAAGCTAGTCCAGATAGAAAATATCCAAAAATGGGATTGTTCTAAGAGCTTAAAAATAGGGAACAAGACTTGCTTGGCAAAGAACAGCATCTGATGACAAGCAAGCAGCTCTAATGGCCATACTTGAGGGTTTGCACATCGGGGAGGAAATAAGACACCATTCATTCAGTCCACATGAGTTAAATTATGATTGCTGCCAGATGTCCCTAGGCAAAAGCAGAATTTCAAGCGCACAAGGAAGGCTGCCTCTTTTTTGAGAGATCATCACTGCATTAAGACCACTGCAAGAGAGAGATTCTGATTAAGGTCTAAAGAACCAGAGGGCTCACAAAAGCTCTGGGGATAAACCCTAGGGTCCTTAGAGCATTCCTCTGTGTCACAGGGTTAGGGACACATTCCTCTGGAGAGATGGAGCCTCATATTCTTTTATGAGCTGATTTTGAAGGGAGAGTTGTTGCCCTTCCTCATAGGTCTCTCTCTTCTGTCTCCGCAGAGCAAGGGATGTCCTCTTCTTACTCTTGATGCTCCAGGCAGTGCCAGGGAGCGCTTTGCAATTTAGAAGCAGGGGGAGGGGTTGTAACTTTGAGGAAGGTCTTGGAGCTCATCCGGGTCCACAGAGCTTAGACAGATGTGCTCGGGCTGGGAGCCATAGCTGAGTATTCTCTAATGGAAGTAGAAGCCTCTCTGGGTAATGCTAGGAGGCCAGGAATGTGAAAATTAAGCTTCATAATTTAATTTAACTGCCTCTTTTGGATTTGCAGAATGTATCTGGGGATTCAGTGATATTATAGTTTTGGGTTCACCTATAAATAGCCAGACTATAGACCTGAGAATGCAGGAGCAATCTCTGGCAACAAGGACACTGGTGTATTCATGGGAATAAGTTGGGCACACCACTCCATTGAAAACGTGGGATAATGATTGTGATTTTCACCAAGAGGTTTCAAGCTTGGGAGCCTAGTCACTCTGAAAAGCTTCTGACTTCCTGTCTTGAGACTTTCCATTTGAGAGTCGGGGGTTATTTTGGTATGCTTCCTGCTCCATTAGGAAATAAAATTTTCTTTCTCATTGGAAAGCAGTTCAAGTTGGATGATTTGAATTCATGTACTTTCCAGTCCTCTTACTGTTAAGCACTGGACAACGAGTCATAGCTGAATTGGTCAGGTTGATTAGATTGCTTCCCTGAGATGCAGTCACTTGCTATAGCAGAGCCCAGCCACCCTCCTGGTTGCTTAGTGCAGACTGAGGCACATGTGGATTCAGTTCAACAGCCTGAGGCTTTATGTCCTAGTCTCTGAGATCTGCTCACCTGTCTATGAAGAAGCCAGGGATGTTGCAGCCCTGTACATCCACAGTTGGGAACGGTTTGTTACTGAGACCAAAAGTCAGAGCAGGAAGAATGCTCTAAAACAGGGTTTGGAATTTCTCAGTAGAGGGACCATTGACATTTTATCTTCGACTCTCATCGATTGCAGTCCTACCTACTAAGTACTAGAAGCCTATCTCAGTCTGCTGATAACTCAACTCCGACAACCAAGGGACTATCCTGGCAACCCACCGATCAACTGACTGCCAGCTAACCCACCCACTAACCAATCCACCCATCGGACAAATCCTGCTCATACATTTCCAAAATGTTTTGATGGGGAATTGTTGAATTCTAGAGAGAATTTTGGAGAGGAAAGACTTATACATAAAATAATCAAAAGTGACTAAAAGCTTTGACACTGTATCTTTTTCCAAAGACATTAAACATTATTATTAGCTATAAACCTTATGTGTTCCATATGGAAATTTAAACTATACAAAGGTGCAAGAAGTAAAAAAGAAAATGCATAATCCCCCTGGTAAAGACATACACACTTACGCCCCAGTTTGCTTTTCCACTTTATACATACTAGATACATTTTCCCGATATAGGGATACTTCATTTGTAAAGATCATTACTTAGCACTTCATAGGATGGATTTATTTATCATAATGTATTTCACCAATTCTCTGTGAATAGATTAGCAGGCGGTTCATATTGTGAATAGTGCTGCAGTAAGCAAACAGAGCTTTGCACACTAAGAGGACTTTGGATATTGAGTAAACACACAGACAGGGGATTCCTGTTCCAACGCAGCACATTTTGAATTTTGGTAGAGATTTGACAAGTCATTCTCTGAACTAATTAATTGACATTAAGACATTTGTATTTCTCTGCACTTACAAATTCATCTTAAAAGGATAACGGCTCATGCATCGACAGCAGCAAAACAATCTTAGAAATAGGAACATTAACAAGGCCATGTTCTTTCACACTTGGCCCCATCCAATGAGCTTTCCTTGATGACCAGGCCTCCAACTTCAGGAATGACCCAGAGACTATCTATGCCTGTGTCTGGCACACTGAGGAAGTCTGGTCCCCACCCCACAGGAAGAGGGCAGCAGGGACAGAGGCTCAGGATGACACGTGGGGTGTTGGGAATCATATACTTTGGTGCTAGACAGGTCTGTGTTTGCGTCTCAGCTGCTCCCTTCGGCAGAGGTATGGTCTTGTGCAGCTTATTTAGCCTCTTATTCTCACTTCCTCAGCTGCAGTGGGAGAGTATCAGGACCATGGCATAGCATGGTTGTGAGGGTTTCCCGTGACCACATCCTAGGCTCCCCATCTTTAGCCTACAGAATGGGATTATATGAACTTTTCACCACTGACTTGCTTTCTGGGAACATTATCCTCTCTCAAAGGGCCAACCTTCTGCCCTGAACTATTTCTGGGGTTTCCCCAGGCACGGTCTCGGGACCATCTGGAACCAGAGCCTCAGCTCTGGAATGAATAGTCCTCATTCTGTCTCCACAGTGAGCTTCATGGGGCCAGTCCTTGGCTGGGAACCTCTCTGTTTGTGATCACCAGGGCTGGCTTACATTTTGTCCTTTGAAATGAGAAATGTCTTCCCCATTTTCCTGCAGCACAGCTGTTGCGTCTTCCTGCAGGATTTGAAGGAAGCTTCAGGGCTGATGAGAATGCTGAGAATAATTTGCAGTTGTAATAGAAATCACTGATCTTTGAGATTGTGGGCCCCAGCCTGCCCTGCCTGATGTTGGTGGGCTTGTCCATGACTGGCCTGTGCCTCCAGCAGCCCTACAGCTCAGGGCCCAGTGTGCTGCCTCCCTGGCCCAGAGCTCCATGGACTTCCCCAGGATTAACAGAAGGACACCTTAACCCCCACACTATCTTTTCCCCGAAGTCTGCCCTCATGGCTTAGATAAGACAATGATAATAGTGATTCCTAAGTGTGGCTTATTTTCTTCTAAATCATTATTTGCTCAACACATCAACAGTTGTTTGGTGAGCTTTGCAGCACCTTCTATTGAGTCCTTCTCATAATTTCACTCCAGAAGAGACCAAGCCCACAGTTGCCTTCTGCTTAGGAAAATAAACCTCAGATCCTCACTGCTGGTGATCAGGTGCCTGACAGAATGACACACAGACATCTCCCAAGAGCAAGTAAATGCCTCCAAGGACTGAGACATCAAAAGAAAAATGTAGAGGAAACTTCTCTGGCTATCACAGATGCCAGAGCAGTTAGGTCACTGAATGGTATATGTAAGCACCCAAGCCCAAAGCACCTGCAAACAAGGCATTTTGCAGTGTTTGTAGCATCCACAGAAACATCTGCATAAATGACCATGTCTCACAGAGCCTCTTCTAGGACAAAGAGTTCTATCTGAAAGATAATTTTGTTCTTTGCGTGAAGTGCAGAGAGTGCTTGGAGCATTGCAAATGTCAAATTCTGGGGCTTCAGTAGTTCAGAGCGCTGCTGTAGGAATCCTGCATTGACCAACCATGGCTTCCTGGGAGGGAGAGAGACACTTCTGAGCTACCATGCACCTGACCTTCCTACCAGTCCTGAAGAATGGGGCAGTCAGGAGTTGATGGCCTTTTATCTGTTTCTTTTCTTTCCCTTTTCACTATAGTGAGACCCTGTCTGGCCTTAAACATACCATGGCAAGCTGGCCTTTAACTCACTATGTGGCCCAGGCTACCCTTGTCTCAGTAATCCTCCTGCCTTAGCCTCCTGAGTGTTGAGATTACATGTGTGCACCACCATGCCTGGATTTGATGGATTTTAATGATGAGAAACTTGAAGGTCAGAGAAGCAAACCCCAAATTTCAAAGCCATTTATTGGTGAAATAGAACTAAATTCCAGATTTTCTGGGGCCCAGTTCCAAAAATCCACATCAAATCCTGTGATCCACAGTTTCCTCATACTATTCCTGGGTTAGCTCTGGTCCAGCAGGTCTGATGGAGGCCGGCTGTGCATCCCATGGCAGCCAGAAAGTAGAGAGAGAAGGGAGGAATTGGAGACAGGAACAGACCCTTCCAGTGATGCCCCACCCACTAGCGCCACCTCCCAATAGCACTTTTAGCTGTGAACTCACCAGTGGATGAATCCACTGAGTATAGCACCCCATGATCCAATCATCCACACACATGGACTGTGGGCGGCATTTTATATAATTTTTCTTTTTTTTTTTAAGTGTGAAAGAAAAAGAACTACATCAACAACAGAAAAAAGAAAAAAAAAAACGCAGAAAGCATTAACAAAGAGACACAAAGTAGCACAATAACAGTATAATCAGAATTGAATTATAGACAAAGCAACAGAAAACCAACAATAGTTGTTGCATTGCATATTGATATCTTCAAAGTGTATGCTCAGGATAACACATACAGACATACAAGATTGATCAAACATCAATCTTGTATGTCTGTATGTGTTATCTAGAACACACTTCGAAGATATCAATATGTAAAGCAGCAACTATTGGTGGTTTTTTTTTTGTTGTTGTTGTTGCTGTTGTTGTTGTTAGCCTGTTTTGTTTTTTGTCTTTGGATTTTTGGTTTTTGTGTTTTTTCTGTTGTTGAGAGGATTAATTGTCTGACTAAATTTGCATGTCTGTATATGGGTTCATATATTTACACTTCGAAGATATCAATGGATAAAGCAATAACCACTGTTGAAAAAAAAAAAGATTGATCAAACAACCAGTCATCAACTATTCTTTACCATTAAGTGACATAATACAATAGTAGAATCATGTTAGCCATCCTGCACATATGTATATATGTACATAATACATACATTTTTGCCTCTTTCTTTTCTCCTTTCCCTTGTCCCATCTGTTCTTTGTTTTTGAACGGATTTCCTTCATGTCTCTTAGTTTATATTCCCACCCTCAGGTTCTTACACCAGTGACACAATACGTTGCCTGCACATGTACCTCTGATTTATTTCACTTATGAGTATGGTGTCCAATTGTGACCATTTGCCTACAAAGGCCCCAAATCTATCCCTCTTTATAGCTGAATAATATTCCATTATATAAAAATGCCATAGTTTTTAAATCCAGTCTTCTGTGGATGGACACTTGGGTTGCTTCCACAATTTTGCTATTACAAATTGCACTGCTATAAACATGGGTGCACATATATCTGAGTGATATGATATTTTCAGATCTCCTGGGAAAATACCCAGAAGGGGAATAGCTGGTTTGAATGGAACCTCTAGACCTAGTTTGCTGAGAAATCTCCAAACTGCTCTCCACAGTGGTTGCACCAGTCTGCATTCCCACCAGCAGTGTAATAAGAGTCCCTATTTCTCCACAGCCTTGCCAGCATTTGTTATTGGAAGATTTTTTCATACTGGCCAGTCTTACTGGGGTGAGATGAAATCTCGATGTTGTTTTTATTTGCATTTCTCAAATGACTAAGGATGTGGAACATTTTCTCATATATTTATTTTGTGGGCGGCATTTTAAATCTAAGCCATAGCAAACCTCCCTGGAGGGGGGCCCACTTGCACAGCATAGGGCGTGGAGGAGGAGACTTGTAAGCAGAATGCCCATTAACATAAGATGTCAATGGCAATGTAGTCCTTGTCCAATCCACCCTGCACTTCCATTTGCTAAATTCAGCAAATTCAGGCACGCACTCTGCAAGAGAATCACCATGTGTGTTAGTTGGTGATTGGGACCATGTCTGCATGTCCTTGGCATATGCAGAATGGTGGACAGGAGTTCCAGAGATCTGTGGGGGAAGTGGCAGCAGCACTGTAAGGTAGCAGAGGAATTTCAGGACAAGTGGGCCTTCTGGTGACCAGCTAAAGCCAGCAGGAGTTGTCTCCAGTATCAGTGGCAATGCTTGGACCAGCTCAGTATCTAGTGTGTGTGAGGGGATTCAAGATGACAATTTTTTTCTTCTTTTCTTTGCCCAGACTCCTCCCATTACCTTCCTCTCCCTCCCTTTTTGCCCTTGCAGCCTTGACAAAACTCTACAAACTAATTCCCTGTATTTAGTTATTTGGAGTGATATCTATTTTCCAGGCTAGACAATGACAGATACAGGTAAAGTGGCGTGTTCTTGATTTATAAACCTATGAATTATAGTCCACTGCTCAGCATGCAATGGATGAATGAGAAATGCTTACTTAACATGAATTAATTTGTTGCTGGAGATTCATAGGTACAGGCACAGGATAAAATTATCCTAAAATAAATGAGAAACCAAGGCGCTGGGGGATGTCAGGAAATTTCTTTTTTGAACCAAGTATAAAAAATGTAGTGTTAGATAAGAAATGGTGTGAAGCTCAGAGAAGAATACAGTGAAAGATAGATTATTGTGCTGAAAAACTTTATCTTCAGTGAACTTCCACTCATAGCATTAATCATAGTTTCTGAGCATTATCCTCTTTAAATGTCAGGTGAGAAATGAAATATAGTGTCCCACAGAAGAATATTTTAGCAATGTAAGCATAAAATAAAAGTAGATATTCTGCAATCATGCATTCACTGTATTTATCACATGGTCTATGTGAAGCATAGGGCTTCAGGTTTGTGTTGAGTTAGAGTGACTTTCTAGATGCAGTACAGTAGCAGAAATGTAAGGATTCTCAAGGGAATCTGAAGCATTCCTTCCAGGATTTCTGAGTCTGATTTCTCAGTCTCCCTGAAGCATACATTGTCAGAGCTGGGTGAATCTAGGATATGGGTTGAGAAGACAACTGGTCAACTGCTTTGTACATTGTTACTTGATTTGGTAATGAATATTACTCCATTTTATTGCTTCTGTCTCAGGAGCTGCTAGAAAAAGAGCAATGCCTTCCATCACAAAGAAGAGACTCTGCAAAAGCAGCTCACGCCAACTCCAGTTGGAGTAAACCTATTGGAAAACTGAACTGGTCCCAAGTCACTCGGTCACTGACTCCAGGTGTCCGTGATGTAGTGTTCATCAGTAGAGTTGGTGCCAACTGCTACCTCTGTGCATCTGACTGTGACTATTAATTTTATGAATCAGATTGACCGAGTCAAAGATTTAATCTGGGTGGACGGATGAGACTGATATTTGAATCAGTGGACTGTGGGAAGCAGATTGCCATCCTGAAGGTGGTTGCCTCATCCAGAACAAAAAGTCCAGTCAGAGGGAATTCCTCCTGCGAGACCACTGGGCTGGGTCCTGGCTCTTTTCTGGACCTGAGTTGCTTCCTTGTTCTCAGTCTTGGGGACTTGAACGGCAACTATGCAACAGCTTCCTGGGTCTCCACCTTGCTGACTTTAGATCTTGGGACTTCTCAGCCTCTGTAATCATGTGATTCCTAATAATCCTAATTCCTAATAATCCCTCCTTCTCTCTTTCTCTGTTTATACATCCTGTTGGTTTTGTTCTGCTAGAGAAACTCAGTACATTCTTTAAATCAAAGGAACAGACTTTTCTCACAAGAGAGGTAGGATACTCGGAACTTACGGAAAGATTGTTGTACTTCCAAGAATGCAAAATATAGAGAGACAAAATAGAAAATGAAACATTAAATAACAGTATAGCTTAAGTATTTGTTCAGATAGCGACCAAAAAAGGTGTCAAAAGGCAAACAGCAAATAGTTTTCTTCCATGCAGATACCATCAGGCAAGACTTTTTGGAGAAGTAGGGATTTAATATATATCACAAAGTAGATGAGAAAAACAGAGAAAAGTCCTACCAAGGAGGGATGAGGAGAGGAAACTTTAGCCCTGCAGTGTTAGGGAGTAGACTATTCTGGCAGAAGTACTGATTCAATGTTGGGGGAAAAAGGGAACTAGGAATGAATACAGATAGAGATCAGATTGTAGAGGGCACTAAAAACTAGGCTGAAGAGCCTGCAATTAACTTCATAGGCTGCATATTCCTACAGATTTGCTTTCCAAATGATACTCAAGGAAAACTGATATGGTGGGTGTAGTGAGTAGAAAGGTATTCCTCAAAAATATATTTCCTGTACCTCAGAATATGATCTTCTTTGGAATAAGAGTCTGTGCACGTGTTAGTAAATCAGGAATGATGAGATGAGGTCATCCAGAGTAACATGAGCCCTGAATTGATGGATTAAGGGGTTAATGGGTTAGAGGGTTATCTCCAGAACAGGTCTGTAGTAAAAGCGAGGGCTATGGTTTAGATCACCACTACCTGCCCACCTCCTCTGTTTGGAAGGTGATTGGACTGTGGAGCTATTATAGCCGATTTGCTGCTAAGAGGTGGAGTTCTGTTGGAAGAGGCAATCACGGACAGTGCGACCTCGAAGAGTTTGTCTCCCTTCCCTGTTCCTCCCTTTACTCTCTGTTTCCAGATGCCATGAGATGAGCAGCCTTTCTCAGCTCAGGCCCTTCCACCAAGCCACTAACCCTGGAAGGGCTGAAACTTCACCACCGTGGGCCAAAATGGACTCTCCTCCTTTAGACTGCGAGTGTCAGATGTTTCATCCCAGTGATGGGGAAAGTGACAAAGACAGCAAGCTGGAACCTGTCTCTTGGCCTGCGATGCCCTATACCATCAGCAAGACAGTCACCACTTGCAGCCCCTTGACCTTGACTGAGGCTGAGCAAACTTTTACTCTTTATAAATTATCTAGTCTATGGGATGCAGTGATAGCTATGGAAAACAGACTAAGATAAACATGGTTGGGCAAAAGATTTTAAAAATTAGAATATTAGGTATCGTGAAGTCTAAATAAACCCCTGTAGAAAATTTAACAATTACAAAAGCATAGCCCAGTATTGCTATTATTGTTTAAGTAAATTTAGTGAGACTATTTCTTTGAATTGATAAATCTTAATTTTACATATTTTATTCCCACCTCCATTTAGAACCATGGCCACAGAATTGAGTGATGGTTCCTGATGGGCCATGAAGATCCTAGATAGGAAGTGATAGAGATCTTATACACAAAGGTGGACCAGGCCGGTGATGACAGTGGTGACACACACACCATTGTCTTTTGGAGGGATAGTTATGTTGTAAACATTCACAGACTCCCCAGTGACTTTGAGAGGTGTATTGACACTTTCCTGTTACAGAGGAAGATACGTAGGCCTTGAGAGGCTGCAGAACTGGTCAGGGTCACACAGCTAGTAAAGAAACCTTCAGAAATTGAATCCAAGATTGTTTAATTCTAAATCCTCATGTAACTCTTTTTTTTTAATTATAAAACATAAAAGTACAAAAACATATTGACAAACAGACATCAATTATCATAAAAAATAGTACAATCACAACTAATCTATATACAAGGTGATATGGTCTCAACAGTGGTTATTGCTTTATCCATTGATATCTTCGAATTGTAAATGTATGAACCCATATACAGACATGCAAATTTAGTCAGACAGTTAATCCTCTCAACAACAGAAAAAACACAAAAACCAAAAATCCAAAGACAAGAAA
>PVLD010029991.1:0-17376 GCA_004027595.1 Dinomys branickii
TTGTCTTTGGAAGCCTCCTTCCCTATCAGAATCCCATGGGTACCCGGCATATCCACTTGCAAGCTCTCTCCTACCTCTGGTCCTCAATACTGGAAGGGATGGCTTCCCAGAGTTCCCTCCCACATGACACCAAGGCCCTGGATCAGAAATATAGTACATGTTCTAAATGAAACAAGGTTAACTGCCTACACACCTCCTCCTCAGAAGACCATGAACTACTTGATAGCAGGGCTGGTTTCATTCTTCTTTGTGTCATTGGTGCCTGCATAGCTCAGGGGTTAGCAAACCAGTAACACTGAACCAACATCTGACTTATAAAGTGGGTTGGTTCTTTGGTTTCTTACTTTTGGGCCATGCAAGTGGCATTTCCAAAGTCTTTGTGACAGACTCTCCTGTTTAGCTACTTAAAAATCAAGTGAGAACAATGATATTTACATGCTGATACTAATTTTTGCTCTTAGAAAAATAAAAATGGTAGCCAGACATAATGGGATATGTCATAATTCCAGCTATTCAGGAGACTGAGGCAGAAGGTTCACAAGTTTAAGTCCTGTCTGAGCAGTTTAGCAAGGTTTGTCTCAAGATCCTTTTTGAACAATTAAAAAAGAGGTGAAGATGTAGCTCAGTGGTACAGTACCTCTGGATTCATCTACAGTAGGAAAGGAAGGAAGGAAGGAAGGAAGGAAGGAAGGAAGGAAGGGAGGGAGGGAGGGAGGGAGGGAGGAACAAAGGAGGGAGGGAGGAAGAAAAGGAGGGAGGGAGGATGCCAGTAGTTCTTTAACTCTGCTTGCCATACACTCACCCTGTGGTTTCCTCCATGTTGCACGACTGTCGCATCTTAGAAGCACAGTGTCTTCGGATGTTGTTATAAATCGAAATCTCTCCATGCTCCTTATGAAGGAATTGCTAGCACTTGCCAACCATTTGTTTTTTCTTCTTCCTAGAGTCCTAGGAAGACTGCATGTCCCAGTTTCCCTTCTCCTTAGGTACATCTGTGGCACTGAGTTTAGCTAATGAGATATGGCTGCAAACAATATGCGCTACACCTGCCCACTGGAGGAGAGAAAGCTGCAAGGACCAAGAAGACAGTGAGGCTGAAGATAAAAGAGGCTAGTATCGCTGAATAACTGCATGGGGAAAGTCCCCTCCACTGACCCACAGAGGACTGGGATCAGAGCAAGAGTTACTTTAGTGGGGGAAGCTGCTGAGATTTTAGTGTTGTTTGTTACAGACATTAACACTAACCAATACCTCAGGGCCTATCAGACTATCTGTCACTTTGTAGTCTTGTAATAAGTGACAAATGAATGATCAGCTAATTGTTTCTGACTGAATGAGGAATGAAATTCCTCTGAAAGACCTGAGTTCCTTCTGGCTACAATAAACTAGTAAGAAACAAAGTGACCGAAAGCAGAGTGGAATGAAAGCACAGTAAGCACTGAGAAGTTTGTTCTTCCGTGGTGAATGAAAAGTTCTGTGCTGATAACGCTCAGATGCTTGACCCACCCAGTCAGCCGGGGGCCCCCTTTCCTTAGTAGACCTCCCTCCTCTTAACCAGGGTCTTTCTAAATTGCCTAGGTGGCTCTTGAATTTGCAGATCGCTTTTCTCAGCCTCCGTATGCTGAATTGTGGATGTGCACCAATGCACCCAGTTTAATTTTTTTAGTTTTGAAAGACCTGCTACCTGGAAGATGGATCTGAAGTGGCAAGATTTTAGAGGGACACAGCAGGGTGTTGCTGTCATGGTAAAGAATGATGAGGCATTGAAGAACATCAGTGTTTCAAACGACGAAGAGAGAAAGATAAATTAAAATGCAAAAATATAGCTTGATCAAGAGTATACCCCCTTTGGGTAGGTGTGGTCAGGCACACCTGTAATCCCAGCACTCTGGAGACTGAGGCATGAAGATTGCTGCAAGTTTAAGGTCAGCCTGGGCTACAAAGTGAATTTAAGGCCAAAAAAAAGTGTGATCATAAAAATGAACATAGATTGGAATTGTCTTGGCTTTGTTACCACAATTCCACATATTTGCTTTAAAATAAACTTACACTTTTGCACTGACCTTGTTGCACTGAGGGGTCACTTGAAACCTTGGAGAAATCAAAGATTTGAGGCCTTATTAATGCAAACTATTAAAAAAGTCATATCTCTCCAGTTAAAATTAGTGCTCATTGCCCTGGTGAAGACAGTATTGCTTTGCAGCACCCCAAAGGCAGCCTTAATATACAGCCTCACTGAGAGAAAACCAGAGCTCAAGTCAGATCCAGAACAATAGCTCATGTCTCCTTCCTAGAGTCTCAGTTGAAGAATCCCTTGTAAAAATATTGGAGAATGTACAAGCGAACTCGAATTCAATCTCCACCACTTCCCATCAGGAGCAAAAGAGTAAACCCGTGTGATTCTATGTTTTAGTATCTGCTAAGTGGTAATAAAGCTATTTTTCTTGTAGGGTGTTTTTTCTTTCATTCAACAAGTCTAGTGAGTAGCTGCCACTAAGTGGACTTTGGGCTCTAAGCTAAGCACTCGGAATACAATAGCAGTCAGGATGTCCTGTGGTCTCAGTCCACATGCAGCTTGTCTTCTCATACTCTTTAAGCAGTAGAAATAATGTGCATAAAGTGCTCAGCATGTGACCTAGAAAATAAATGCTGATGGAAGAGCGGGTATAATTCTTAACTACAATAGATAGTGTGAGAATCATCACATGGTCTACTTGGATGTGGGCTCAGATGGTTAAAAATGACAGAAAAGTTATACGTATATGTTGTATATAACCTTCCTACCACCAGCAACCAAATGTCCATATATCCAATACAGCACTGAAAAATAAAAGTAAATGTAACCAAGGATTCAGAAATTGTGAGGACCTTGAAATAGATGTGATTGAATTCTGTAAAATATAGTAACAAGAGAAATCAGAGCTGGAAAGGAGGGCAGAAGGAACATCAAAGGTAGTGACAGAATTAGAGAAACTCTATGTCAGGAAGAACAAATAAAAATAACCTGAGAGATCCTTGGGATGATTTTTAAGCTAACTGATGGAAAACCCTCAAAATATAAAAGGAAATTTATCCTTTCCCAGGAACCCACATAGCTACACACACACACACACACACACACACACACATGCACACTATTTAACATACAGTCATAGAATTTGATCCTTAGCTAAGACCAAAAATGAACTACCTGCTTGGAAATAACTCCTTAGAGTATAGGAACCTGACGGAGAGGCCAGAAAAAATGTGTGGTACTTGCAACAAACATATGTGTTTATGAGCAGTGGTGGTATGGGAGGTGGGTAGCACTGTGCAGGAGAGAGATACACTATGACCTTTCACCAGCAACACATAGCCCTACTACTTTGGCAATGGCTTGGAGAGGCTCCCAAGTGCACCAATCTTGTCAAGTAGCCTGCCAGCTGGTAGGCTCGAACTACACTTAGACTTCATTAAGCCACCTTATGACAATGATTTTGATCATGGCTATTTGCCCTTTTGATCAATGCTAGTTAGCATTTTAATTATGAAGTAACACGAAAGACAAGTGCAATGGACTGATAACTGCTGGTCAGCTTACAACCCCCAGCTGAACTGAGTAAGTGTGGTGCTGGGTGTGGAGCCCCACCTGGGGACTGTTGTCAGCAGCATAAGAGGCAGAACTTGAGAAGGAGAAAAAGGCTGTTGGGAGCTGAAAGCCTGTTAGGAGCCGGTAGAAACTGTAAGGAGCTGTTGGTCGTTTGGGAGGAGCTCGTCATGCTGGTTTCCTGACGAACTTGGCTGTTTTCATCCGCCAAGGAGCTCGGGACCTCTTTGGCACTGAGATGGCTTTGGCTCACTTTGGGGGAGCTCTGGTCCTCACTTGGAGCATCTCTTCCTGGCTTTGGAGGGGAAGATGGTGCACTGCCGGTCTCCTGGAGAAGCTTGCTGTGTTGGCTTCCCTGATGGGAACTCAGCCATCCTGATCACTGGAGGAGCTCGGGACCTCACTGTTGCTGAGGACGGCTGAGGTACTTTTCAGGGGAGCTCTAATTCTTACTTTGAGCATTGCCTCCTGGCTCAGCCTGCTAGCACAGCACTTTCATTCCGCTGGCACAGACTTTCTAGATTCCACCACTGACCTTTGGGCCTTCCCAGCACAGATCCGAGAAACAGGCCTGCATGAGACATTGTTGTGGGCCCTGGGCCTCCAGTTGGATTCGTGGGAGGCATTGTTATGTGCTCTAGGTACTCAACTGGGCTCATGCAGGACATTTCCGTGGGATCCAGGCCCTCAGCTGGATGTCTTGGTCTTAGTGTGTGGACAGACTTCCTGCACTTTTTTTATATTGTTCTTTGGGTGACTATTATAAATAATCATGTAAAACATGTGTCCTGTATTATATTGTTCTCCTAGCAAAAATATCCCCCAAACCAACACAACAAGTTAGACCTATAAGGAATAAGAAAGGTCATTATCTACAGATACTGGAAGAAATAGCTTATAATGTATTTTAAAAACAACAACAAAAAGAGAAACAAAATGGTATGAGAGACATGAGTGGGGAGTAAAGAAGACAGCTTAACCTCTGATTATACCTGGATCAATGTTTTTTCATTATGTAAAAACTTAATAACAATCTAGAACAACAAACTCAGATGATTATTATGTGGGAGTCTCAGGAGAGTTGGTTCAAAGTAATAGACTTCTAACTTGGAAGAAGTATAGAAATACCGATTTGTCCTAGATGTTTATAGAAAGACATAGAGGGTAGGAAAAATTGAGCAAAGAATTTTTTGTCAATCTAAAAGATGGCAAGACGCAAGGATAGGAAAAACCAAACAAAAACGCACAAGCAGAAAACATGCCCTTAAGTTGTTGGAATAAGAGCAAAAAAATGGGTAATATCAGCAAATGTGTGTGTGTGTGTGTCTTAAATTTCACTCTTTCATAATAGGGGCCTTTGGCATCTAATTTTTAAAACCCAGTTATGTTCTACTGGAAAGAAGCAAATCAGTGCCAGTAAAGCAGAAAATGATTGAAAAATATGGGACACAAAGAGAAAAATAACGGATGTAGCCATCAAAGACAAAGGCAAGTGTATGGACAGTAATATAAAGAAAAGTTCAAATCCCAAAGGATTAAATGGGGCAGAGGGTCATGAGAATATTTAGTGTTGAGAAAAATGTTTATTATGCCTATAAGATAGAGCATTCATAACCTTTCTGAACCTAGTAATAATTATATATATATATAATCCCAAACTCTGGAAATGAAACTTCATCATTTTTCCAGTTATAATGAAAGACATTAACATACCACTCGTGTTATTCCAATACCAATAAAAAGAAAAAAATGTATGGAAAGAAAATAAAAGCAAATATTAAGAAATAGAGATCATTAAAAACATAGACTTGACTAATGGAGGGTTTTTTTTTATCTTTTGAGACAGGTTCTCACTATGCAGTTCAGGCTGGCCTTGAGCTCACCTTGTAGCCCAGGCTGGCCTCGAAGTTGCAGTGATCTTCCTGCCTCATCCTACTGAGTGCTGGAATTACAGGCATGTGCCACTACACCCAACTCATTCAGTTTTTATAATTATAATAAAACCCACATTATATGAAACTGACCATCTAAATCATTTCAAGTGTGTAGTTCAGTACCGTTAAGTATATCACAATCTTTTCATTTTTTCAAGCTGAAAAACCTTCCTAAGCAAGACACAAATCTCAGAGGCCTAGCAGAAGAGAACAACAGATTTAAGTATGTAAGCACTATTTAAGCGTAGATACTATAAAGAAAGGTAAAATATAAGCGCAGGCTGAGGGAAAATACATAACATGTGAACTATAGACACATGATTAATATATACAATATACAAAGTATCTACCAATTCAAAAGGAAAAGCAAACAACCAGTAGTAAATCAGTAAAGTTATAAAAATATTTCACAGAATTACATGGGCCATAAACATCTGAAGTCATGCTCAATGTAATTATTAATTATAAAAAGTAGGATTAATAATAAGCATAAGATTGTTTTGTATTATATATTTGTAATATATAATAACATTATATATTATTGTGAGTGATCATTTTAATCTCACATGGTGTTGGAGCTTAGATAAATAGGTAGAGATTTAGGAAGACAATTTGGCAGAATCTTAATGAATTTGGAATTCATGCAAGCTTCAAACGTACAGTATGGTTTCTGGGTATTTATGTGAAAAAAGTAACCTAAAGCAAAATATGTACCACATCACTGCTGGGAGAAAACTTAATCATTTATTAACCAGGGTGTGGCTACATACATTTCTGTAGCATCCATACTATAGGTTAACATAAAATAGTTAAATACAATGATGAATGCACTGGCACAGAATGATCCCTAATACATATCATTTAGTGAAAATATAAACAGTGAGAGAGTAATCCATACAGCAAAGTCCAATTTATATTAAAAACCTTATATATACCCATGCACGGCTAGAAGTATATGCACTGAACTGTTGACAGTGGTTGTTGCTAGGAAAGGCAGAAGCAGAGGTAATTAAAGAATTTTCGTTTTCATCTTATATTCTGCATTGTCCAAAATCATGTTTTACTGCAAGATAATATCCACACATTGCTGACATAAAAAGAAAGTAAAGTATCTTTATTTTCTTCCCTAATTCCTTCTGAAGAAATCATATTTTTATAAGCTTTATATCCCTTAAAACGTGATAAGTGTAATTACCCATTTAAAAGTTTCACTAGTTTCATTAATTTATTTGAAATTCCACATTTTAATCCTAGTGAATTTATTCTGCTTACTTAGACAACTACAAAAGGGCGGTAAAAACTTGTCTAGCTGCCCAACTTCATCTGTTTCCCTCTACCAGAAAAACGTGGGACATGTTTTTAACAGTCACAGTAAGGCAAATGGCTCACTAGTGAGTCTAATCCATAGTCCAGCATGCTGGTTGATAGCCAAATGCCAGTAGTGGGTAATTCACCTCTTTCTTTTATTTCCAGGCCATTTTATCCACTAAGCCTTCATTATGAGTCACAGACAAATTAGTCTTCGCTCAAAAATGGGCTCTTAATGATTATGAACAACTGGCAGCTTTTAATACTTTGGCAGGGCACGCAAGTACTATACTTCAAAGCAGTTTTCATTAATGAATATTTTATCTTCTTGTGCATCTCATGCAAATAGAATAAAGAAGCAAATGTTCTGCATTTGTTATTATGCACAATGCCATACTTCATAAAAGCTTAGACTGAAATCACAGGTGTCTTCCTATATTTTGTCAGAGTGATACTTCTTACTCATGTAGTATAGAATGGACTTTGGTCAGACATGAACAACTTAGGATCTTGTAGCAGCTTTTGCATTTTTGTGCTCTGTGATATTGAAAGAAGCTCATATCTGTAGGAACCTCATTTTTCCTCCATGTAAAACACTGAAAACAATACCTTTTCTTATCCCTTCACAAGATCATTAGAAGATTCCTACCCAAGAGTGGAGGGCAGTGCTCACTTCAGCAGCACATATAATTATAGTGGAGGGCAAAAATCTCTGAAATGCAAAGAATTATCCATACAAGAGGTAGAAATATTAAGATGAGAGTCAGCCAGCTGATGCTGTGCCAGTTCAATCCACCGAAAACCAAATAAACTGTTTAAGCCTGCTTCCTCCTTTCCAAGATATGTTTTCTTATGTCATAGAGTCAAATTATAGGAATAAAATGCAATAAATACACTTGCAAGACACAATCACTGGAGATACAAAGCCCTGCAAGGAGGTATATGACTCCCTTTCTGTATGGAATAGCAAGGGGGAAAAACGCTGTCTGTCCTTGTCACACCTTGTTATCTTTTGGTCAGTGATGTTCTGGTGTTGGAAGTGCTGGTTTAGTCTCCTAATGGCTCAATGCTCATGGTGCAGAGAACGGAGCAGGGCAACAGCAACTGTTAGCTGCATGACTCAGGATTTCTCTTTAACTAGATGGAACATTAATTAAAAAAAATCCTTTGCTATAACAAATGCTTTAAATGCTGAGACCCGAAGAAAATAATGTCAGCTTTTAAAGTTTTTCCACATTGCATACTATGTTTCTGTCTAAACTAAACTAGGCTGTGGTAGGGGCATGGGGCAGGGGTGTAGAGGAAACAGCACAGGGCACGAACAACCTCAAACAGTGGTTAAGATTTGAAAACTTAATTGGCAATCCAGAACAGAACTCCAGAGCTAAGAGGAAGAGGTAAGAGTTCAACCTTGACCAAAATGGCCAGGCTGCTATCACTCTGGCATTTCCACCTGAGGCATTTCCTTAAAGAGCTGTTGGTTAGAAACCCTCAGCTAGCTGTGCTCCTTGCGGCTGAACAGTCATTTCTTTCCTGCAGCGAGATGCAGGCACACTACTCTACGGCTGTCTCAAAGGTGTTGAAGGTCAGGTGAAATAGGTAAGGCATAAAATATCTTCCAGGAGAGAAAGGTAATGAGTGTGTTAGGTAAATAACTTAGGACTCCTAGGTAGCACTAAGAACTCACTTGAAATTAATGGGCATGTACTTTGATGAAAACCAGTAAACATAACCCTGTGCTTCTCTCAAATAGTGTTCACCTATTGCAGTAGGTAAGTAGATTCAGCAGGGAATTAGCAGGGTAGGAATTTTGTTATTCAGGTACCACAGAGTCTGTGGACTCCAGTCAAATATCCAATTCTCCATTTTGATGTGTATAAGGTAACCTGACCTCCTTCCTGTACTGGACAGCTTTCCCATTGCTGGGACAAAATGCCTGACTTACACAACTTAAAGGAGAAAGAGACTAATTTGCTTCAGGGTTTCAGCCTACACAGAGCTGGCTCCAACACAGAGGCCTCACGGTCGAAGAGCGCATTGGGGCAAAGCGGTTCACTTCGTGGTGACCAGCAAGCGGAACCCAGGTGAAGCAGGCCAGTGAGACACATACCCTCCAAAGGCACCCCCAGTAACCCACCACCTCCAGTGGTGCCGCACCTCCTGACTGCACCTTCAGCTGTGAACAGCAGTGAAGTAATCCACAGATAAGTGCCTATCATTCCATACCTGGGAATTTCCTAATCCTTTCAAGTTGACAATTAAGATTGACTGACACACACACCAAGATTCCCATAGTGATTTCAGAGACTGGCAAATTGGTCCCTAGTCCAAACTGGCCTGACTGGTTTTACAAGTAAAAGTTTTGTGGGAACACAGTCTACTCATTTGCATATTGTCTATTGTTTTTATTCATGCTTTGAAGACAAAATAGTTACAAGAGAGACAAGATAAACCACAAACTCAAAATCTTTCCTACATAGCCCTTAACAAACCCAGTTTGTCTCTGGTCCTCTCTGTAAGTTCCTCCCCGAAATACAGCTTCCAGGAGCATGATCACATGGCGTAGAGGAGGAGGGTTCTGACAGCATGGGAGTGCAAACAGATTTCACTCCTGCTAAGTCCCTCAGCTCTAGCGAATTGCTTAGAACTTCTGTACACAACGTATTTGTACTGAATTAATCTATGTTCAACGTAATATAATTTTTTATTTATTCTACAAATATTCAGTCCACTGTTGTAAGAGCTAAGGATGTAGCATATTATTATGTTATAATTTGTACCCAATATTTTATCATAGTTATATACTTTTCTTTATCTCTTTTTCCAAAGGAAAATAACACTATTTGTTCAATATATATTACTTTCTTATCTATAAATAAAACCCAACCAACATTTTTGGTGTTAAACAGAATCGAAGGTTATATTTGGAAAAGCAAAACTCAAGTTTTACAATCCTGTTGAAATTTTTAGTACTATTATTTTATGGAAAGCTTTGTAGGCTGAGCTCATAAACAATTCCTATTTCTAGCTCCAATCACTGCTGGCACTCACTTTGATTCTTAGCATTCATTCAGCAGGCATGTAATCAGTCTCTCAAATGTGAACTTTGTGAAATGGTGTGGCATTCACAGTTCATATGTCCTACTGGGTTGCAGGAATAGGAGCTGAGGCAGGACCAAGCCCTGTTGGTTTGCCACTTTAAGGAGGGCCTGGATATTGGGAAGAAAAAGGATTATGATCTAGGGAAATGGGAAATCTGAGTTGTTTTGGGAGAGGATAAAAGAGAGTAAAGTATGGAGGAAAATGCTAGAGTTGGGGAGGGCCAGCCCATTGAGAGGATCAAGTAATGTTTTCCAGTGCCTAAAACATAAATTGCCTATGAACAGGATCAAACATTAGCACAGCAGTGATGCCAATACTCCAGACCATTGGGAATGGGAGGAATCTCTAACCACTGGATCAAAAATGGAAATAAATCACATTATGGGGAATACTGCACAGAGCTGGGATCTTCATATGGCATGTTTGACTTGCATTTGCAATCTGGGGAAATGGTATTCATTGTATGGTTTCTGTCCATTAAAACTCTTTGTATGGGTTGCTAGAATCAGAAGGTCAGCTGCTGATACAGACCAAATTGTATCCCTTCCCCCTAAGAAAACCTCAATATGGCTATATATGGAAACAGAGCTTTTATGTCAGTAATTAAGACTAAATGAGATCCTAGGGATGGGGCCCTCATCAGACAGAACAGAGATCCTTATGTGGGGGTGAGGGGACATCTCAGACTGATCCACAACCTTCCCTAACAGTGAAGACATAGTGAGAGAGAGAAGGGGACTATCTATAGGCCAGGAAGAGAGACATCACCATAATAAACTGAATCTGCCAATGCCCAAACCTGGGATTTCTGGCCTCCAGAGAAAATAACTTTCTACTGTTAAGTCACCCAATCTGTATTATTTTGTTATAGCACCCTGAGTACAGCAATACGGATAACAAGTGTTTTATGGTCTGACTGTTTGTTCCTTCCTGAATGTTATTCTCCAAAGTTATAGTTATTAGTATCTGAAGGCGGGACCTTTGGGAGGTTATAAAGGTTAGATGATGTCATGAGGGTGGGATTCCCATTATGACATCAATGACTTTATAGGAAGAAGAGAGCCCCATGCTAAAAAGCTTGTTCTCTCTCACCATGTGCCCCTCTTAACCATGTTATTACACATCAGGAAGGTTCCCATTGGATGCCATTGCAATGCTCTGTGACTTCCCAGCCACAAGAACTATGAGCCAAATAAATATTCTTTATAAATGATCCACTCTGTGGTATTTTCCTATAGCTAAAGAAGATGGATTAAAATTCTGTGTCTTTCTGATAGGAGTTAATGGCAGTGCACAGCCAGACACACACAGGGAAATGAAATTATTCTCCTGCAGTTAGAGCTAATTATACACACAAGGGGGGATTTCATTTATTTGCCTGTGTCCATCCCATCCTGTACTGTGAAATTCCAAGGTGCCTTTTGGGACCATGGGACTCCAACTTTAGGACCATGGATATTCAACAAATGCTATAGTTTGGTCCTTGATGTCACTCAGTGGCACACATGTTAAAGCCTGATTCCCAGGGTGTCACAGTGGGGAAGTGGTAGAACCTTCAAGAGTCACGGGAGGCATGCTCTCACAGGAGATTGTGGACTCTACTCCCTCTTTTACTTCCTGGTCACAAGGGGCAAGTGGTTTGCTCTGTTCTTTGCTACCAGCTTGTCTTGCACAGGCCCAAAATATTGGGGGCCAATGCTCAATGACTGGAACCCCCAAGGTTGTAAGCGAAACTAAATTTTTGCTCTGTATGTTGTATGAATGGCTGGAAACTGACTAATACAACAAACTCTGCAAACTTTCCATGGCCTTACAAGGTGCTCCCCAATCGTATGCACCAGACCTATTCACACCCAGACTTCATACACTGCAGCTATCCCACTTTCTGAATATGCTGCTCTCCTGCATGCTTCAGTGATTTTGAAGCAGTGCCCTCTCTAGAATATCCTCCCCCACATTGAGCCCCCGCTCCTCATGTACCTGCCACAACTGCTTCTTTCCCTCCCAAGGCCAGCTCAAATGTCACCTGCTCTCTGTCGATCTCTCATCCCTCAGATGGAACTAATTACTCCCTCATTTTTGTCCCTATGTATAGTTTCTTTTTATAATACTGTACTTGTCACATAAAATTGCAGTTGCTTTTTAGAGTGTCCAGCCCCCCCCAATAAAAGATCAAGCTATTCAAAGCAAGGAACATGTCTTACTCATCTCAGAAAGGAGAACAATATCAACTCAATAAAAGCTGCTGACTGAATGTTGAACAAATTTACATAAATGCTCAAGAGAATCAGTACTAAAGAGCAATGAGGACCTTTAGGAGTTGCTAAATGAATAACTTGCCAGTACACCCACACAAGATTCCATTCTCTAGCTAAACTGTGCAGTTATTATCAAGAGCATTAAACTGGTAAGAAAGTACATTTTTATTAAAAGTTCATGATTCTCATCAATGATTAAGAGAAACGGGGCTAAAGAAGAAGTGGTGACAAGTATCTGTGAATTTGAAAGAAGCAAAGTGTCCCCACAGCTTCCTAATTTGTAAAGTGAAGAATTGAGATGACTTATCAGGGCCTACTCAACCCCCAATTCCTTGTACAATATACCATAAAGGCAAGAAATCATTTCTCTCTACAACCCTCGCTTTGTAATCTTTTGACTGTGAGATGCTGAAGAAATCAACTTATCATTATCTCCAGTCAGATAGTTAACTGGAAAAGACTTGGTTGAAAGTGTGCTTTTATAAAAATCCCAAGTGCATCATCACTTGATTATGCCACCGCCTGCCTGGGCTGCCTGCCTGGCCCCAACAAGCTGTCAGATGCAATGACTGGGGTTAGCTGGGGGCATTGCCTGCATGCTTAGGTATCAGCAAGCCTGATAGGCTGTGGCTTCTCAAGGCACTGGGGCCAATGCAAAATAGGAACCAAACAAATAACCAAAGTGCTGGTTTGAGGAAAGTTGAGCTGAATAGTGTGCCTTTTAGACTGTAGACAAGTCTTACCCAGATAGTTGACCCAATTCAAATAAATCTACTTGGGATCCTCAACTACACTGTCAAGTGAAATTGCTAATTACTGAAGCACTTCATATTAATGGTTTAGATCCACATCAAGTACATTTGCTTGTCAGAGCTATTGTCTAGGTTGCTTCTAGATAAACTATTAACAGAATCATAGAAGTGTAGGATGAGAGGAACCTCAGCGGTCATACACATTTTGCAGATGAGAAAACTGTAGTTTGAAGAGCCTGCTTTACTGTAGTCAAGTGTTCTTTCTAGTACATAAGTGTAAATGTATTGTGGTGTATGGATCTGTATTTCTGCAGATAAATTCAAGACATTGCAGATTTAGGAGTTCAACCTGTTAATATTTTTAAAAAACATATAAACTATCTTTCTCCTCTTCCCTAGGCATGCTTTTAAACTTGTCAATAACTCCTAGTTACCCACAGGAAAGCGTTCGCATTCCTCTGCTGGACTCATGAGATTAAGTGCACTTGACCCCTTCTTCTTCCACAGCTCTCGTGTCTGCACCTCAGCCTGCTCTGGACTGCACTATTCAGTGATCCGTGTTGGTTTCACGTAAATGCAATGGCATCTCCCATCTTGCTGCCATTTTTCATGGTGTCACTGCTGTCTGGAATGCCTGCTGTGCTCAAATTTTACTTCTCTTTGTATACCCATCCTTTATATCACTTATTTCAAAATCTTCCTTTCAGAACTGATCTTTCTGTTTGCTTTACTCCCAGCAGTGATCATAGCTTACCTTGCATTTAGCGGTCTTAGTCACATATGTCTTGTCATGTGATTACAAGTTTGGGAGCTCCTGAGATTCCTAGCATGGAGTTTGGCCTATAGTAAGGGTTCAATAAAGTCAGTTTTAAATTGAGGGTGTGATGGGGAAGACTTCATGAAAGATCTTACAATCTAGGCACAAAACCACAAAGAAGCCAACACAAGTTTGTACTGCCTTTGGATTCTGCATATTTCCCCACTTGAGACCAAGTACCTCATGCCGGAAGATCTGTCTTCTGATGTGATCTATATACTCCAAAAATTACCTCTTTGCTGCAACAAACTCAAGTTAAATTCCAAACCCCTATTCTCTCTGTATAATCGATCTCACTTGAACATTGAGAATGAGAGTAATTAGACTCTGGTAATTCCTGCACCAGTGAGAGAGGGGTAAGAAAGAATCTGGTATATACCTTCTGAAAGCTCACATGGAATATCTCCTGAGAAGCATTGTACTCACCAGCACATTAACTGAGTATATTGGACTCATCACCCAAAGCCTGTTCTTTCCATAAAATTGGCTTTCTTCCTATAGATCTCTATATAGAATGGAGCAGAGTAAACTCAGCAGTGTTTTATTATCCAGCTTATCTTTCCTACTTAGTTCCAGTGGGCTATGCACAGTAGTGATAGTAATAGTTAGCTCTGTAGAACGATCTCAGCATCAGAGTTGTGCTCAAATATTTGCTTCACCAAAAGAGTTTCAGTTTTGGTCCTCCAGGAAGCAGACACCAAGATAGAGTCAGAAGTGCAACCAGTTGAGTGTGAGTGATCCCTGCCATAGATAAAGAAGATGAGCAGGTTAAGAGTAGGCAGCAGAAGCACTTGCTTAACATAATGTTCTCAAGGTTTGAACACACTGTAGTGAGCACTTCCTGTTGTTATGGTGTTTCGCTCCTTGCTGTGCTCTGTGCCCTTCCATTATGTCAGTATACCAAATTTTGGTGGACTTTTCAGTTTCTTCCACCTGCTGACTATCCTGTATAATGAGGCTAAGAACATTCACTTCCACATTTTTGTATAAACATATGCTTCAATTTCTTTTGGATATATAGATAGAAGGGGTGTTTCTGGTTCACATAATTCTAAGTTGAAACTTTTGTGTAGCAGCAATAGATTTAAAAGCTCTGAGATATCTAGATAGGTCAGTTTCAGAAAGACTAGGTTTTCCTCTTCCACTGCATTAGGACAGGGAAGAGATCTACATTCGCTTTTGGTAGAAGTCATTGCAGTTCCCTAGATATGATCTCGTAGCTTGTTTTTCCCGGCTCTAAGTACACAACATTCTACCAATTCTAAAGAACCCATCTCACAGTAAGACGTGTGAACCATGCCTCTTGACACACCCTGTGGAAGGAGAAGAAGGACCGTCCACACGGTGCGGAAGAGAGTCACCTGATAAATGCTTAGGAGGATAGATTAGTGATATATGAGTATTTAGTATTCACAGTCGCCCAGGAAGAGAAAGATGGAGACAACCTTCATTTTTACAGGCAGACTAGATAGAGGACACAAGAAATCCAATCAAACAGAGTGAACCCAGTGTTCTTTGCTCATCTAGCATTCAAAGTAAAGGAACTACATTGCCTACTTGATGGGCCATGTGGAAATAAATTTTTATATATTTGGTTTAATTGACCAACAAACAAGTTGTCTTGGTTATTTTTTTCTCCTTGCTGAGACAAAATATCCAACCCCCAAAATGAAGGAAGGAAAGGTTTATTTAGCTTACAGTTTGTGGAGGTTTCAGTCCATACTTGGCTGGTTCTGAGACAGAGCGGCACATGGCAGAGGGCAAACTGTTCAGGGCAGCAGAGCACAGCAAAAACAACCAGCAAAAGGGATGGATGGCTGGCAAGCAGCCGCTTTCTCTCCCTTACCTTGTAAACAGCCTACCTCCACCCAGGGGACGTGTAGCTCTCATACAGTCTGCATGACCCTCCTTCCACAGGCTCAGGATGTGTACAAAGTAAGCACCTTGGCTTCCTGCTGAGTCACTCAGCCTAACCTCTAGACTCCCCAAGTTGACACAATAAACCATAATACAAGTTTAAACTGTTTCAAAACTACCTTTTTGTTTGGGCTCATATGCTTCTTTGATCCATCTGCAGTTAATTAAAATATAATCAGCTACGGTCACTAAAATACAAACATATACCCTCATTCTGAGGGATGTGTTAGTGGGTATGTAGTCAGCCTATAGGAACATATACCTGCCTTAAACAGGGAAATAAAACTTGGAGTAAGAGAAAGTTCCAACCAACTGGCATTTATTTAGTGCCTTCTATGTGTCAGATACAATGACAAATGCTTGTATATTTTCTTTTATTTAATCAAACCAGTGATGAATATCTGCATTTTATGAATAAATGATAGAGGTTCAGAAATGTTACACCTGCAGATCCAGGTCACAAATGCAATTGCTGTCAGAGCTAGGTTTTAAACTATGGCCCTTCAATTTCCAAACGTTATGAAAGCTAAAGAAGTATGCTCAAGATGAGTATAGAAACAACTTTCCAAGGTAGGTGTGGTGGCACATGCCTGTAATCCCAGTACACGGGAGACTGAGGCATTAGAATCACTGTGCGTTCGAGGCAAGCTTGAACTACACCGTGAGGCCCTGTCTCAAAGCAAAACAAACTCCATTCCTTAAGTTCCCATCAGTGAAATGGCTTGCTTTGTATGGCAGTGAATTCCTTGTTAGTAGAGATATTAATTAATACCAATACTCAAGCATGGAATACTAATACGAAATAGCTTATGGATGTTATAGAGAGCTGAAGAATGCACTAGAATCTCAATAACAGATTGCACTCCTTCACTGTGTTTTGAAATACAAATCATTTATCATCAGCATATCAATTCTTTCTTTTTTCAGCATATCAATTCTGATAATTCTTTCATGCAAATCATTCAAAACATTTTATCATAATGCAAGGTTTTAATGAGATATTACTTTTCCTATCAATAACTAAACCATAACTGTGTGGAGAACATAAAAGAAAGGCATACATTACCATCCTATTTATGTACTCAATATTTATTAAGTGACTACTGTGTGCCAGGATCTGTTCTGTAAACAAGAATGAAGAGGTTGCTTTTCTCAAGTAATTACCCAGTGGTGGGAGAAGAGCAACAAGGAAGGAAATAAGCAAAAACGTGTGTGTTTATATAATGTGGAGATACATATAATATATATTTGTGTATGTAATAGGCTACATAGTAACAACTGATATGAGGGTAAACAAAAGACAGAGAAAAGAAAAATGGATTAGTGGCATCTACTTGAGATTATCTACAAAAATACTTAAGCTAAAGCAGGGATGATACAAAGAAGTGAGCCATGCAACAAAACAGGAGATGACCATCCCAAATTAGAGGAACGAGCAAGTGCAAAGCTCTTAAGCAAGAAGGAATCTGGGCTACTTGAAGCACATGAAAGAGGCCAAGAGGTGGGAGCAGAGTGAGAAGAGGAGAAGTTGATAGGAAAAGAGAACAGAGAGAGAGATTGGGCCTCAGCGCCAGGTCGGGTAGGATCTTAGAGGTCCTCATAAGTCTCCACTCAGTCTGAGGGAGAAAGGAAGTGAATTGGATATCTGTGGAGGGAAATGGACCGTCTGATGCGGCATGTATGAACAATCACTATCTCCACT
>PVLD010029992.1:0-17376 GCA_004027595.1 Dinomys branickii
CACACACACATACTTGCTGATACCAGAAAAGCAACAGGAAGCCTCACAGCTCTCTACTGGTGCTGGGCTTGCTCGGCCTTACTTAGGGCTGGGGGAAGCGGCCTTCCTCCTGCACCCGCTCAGCTTCCTGGCCTGACTGTGCTCCACATTCCCATGCTCCGGAAGGCCTTCCCTGCCCTACCTCCAGCTTCGGAGGTCATTTTCCCTGCCCAGCATGCAGCAGGTCTCATTGTCTGTTTTCTTAACTCAGTTATCCTCTAGACTACAGTTTCCTGGAAGGGAATTTCTTTGTCTCTTTACATCTGTGACTGTCGTCCCCAACAAAGTGTGTGCGACATAAGAAGAGTCTAAAAAAATTTAATGAATGAATGGCCTGTGCCAGAGTGACCAAGTTTTTTTAATGAGCCAAACTGTAATGCGGTTATATTACAGACTTATATATATAGGGGGATTGAAAACTGTGCATATTTGTGATTAGCATAGCCTAAAATATGAAAATATGTATTTATATCAAAGGAGATTGTTACAATTATAGTAAAAATTTCCTCTTCTTTTTGTTGTTGTTTGAGATGGAATCTCACCATGTAGTCCAGGCTGGACTTGAACTCACCATGTAGCCCAGGCTGGCCTCTTAACTCAGAGCGATCCTCCTGTCTCAGCCTCCGGAATGCTGGGATTATAGGTGTGCGCCACCATGCTTGGCTAAAATTTCTTAAAAGTTACATATTTCACGATGTATAACTCATGAAGGATCTCTGCTCACTGAGTTAATTTGCATGCTCTCTTGGTTTTTGTTTTTGCGGTTCAGGGAATTGAATCTTACAGCCTTTGCCATGAGTGGCATCCCAGCCCTTATTTTTTACTTCGAGACAGCATTTTACTAAGTTACCAAGTCACCGAGGCTGAGCTGGGACTTTTGACCCCTCTGCCTCCGCCTTCCAGAGTGCTGAGATTACAGATGTGTACCGACATTCCTGGCTTGATGTTTCAGGCTGAGTGTCAGTTTTTGTCCAGCTGGCCTCAAACTCGAGACCCTTTTGCCTCAGTTTCCTAAGTAGCTGAGATTTTGGGTGTGTGCCACTACACTTAGTGTAATCTCCTTTACTCTTTATTACAGTTTTATACTTCTTTATTACAGTTTTTCAGATCAATTTATTTCTTGATACAATTACATATTTAAAAATTAGAGTCATTGCCAGGCATGGTGGTCCACGTCTGTAGTTCCAGCACTCAGGAGGCTGAGGCAGGAGGAACGCTGAGTTTGAGGCCAGCCTGGTCTATAAAGTGAGTTCAAGGCCAGACTCAAAGTACAAAAAAGAAACTCAGTTTATTATCATCAGCCTTCAGTAGTCCTTTTGCTCTTGGTGGGTTGACTAACTTCTTAGGATTATCCGTTTCTTTCACATCTCTATCTCTGTACGAGTGATTCCTCTAAGCTATAATTCCTATTAACTTATGCTAATTTTATTCATGACTTTATGAAGAACTTGTGAAACCCATGTCAATGTCCCCTTCTTAGGCTTTACACTTGACACTCTGTTCTTAATACAACTGTTCTCAACTCCATTTCAAGTGCGTGCCTTCAGGTGATTAAACGTAGAAGATGAAAAGTACTTTACAATCCAGCCTCAGAAAACGAAGTTAACTCTGCCATATCCACTGGTGAAGTGAACTGTTACGGTTTGGATATAAAATGCCTCCCTAGTTCCTGTGTGTTTGGAAGGGGATTGGCTTGTGAGGACACTCTACTCACCAGTGGGTTTATAGATGCTTTCATTACAGGCAGCTAAGTTAGATGGAAAGTAATGTACAGCCAGAGCAGGATTGGGCCCTCAAGCAAGTCCGCACAAAAAAGAGAGACGTCAGAATTGTGGCTGGAGGCGAATCTGAAGAGAGCCAGACCTCAGGACAGAGATGCAAGAGCCAGACCGGAAAGATAAACAGCAATTTGAGATTATTCTGTAATTTCCCCCACTTGGTCGGGTGGGCCCAGATAGACATCAGATGCGTAGGTGGATGACCAGAACATCCGGACCCATACTGCCCTCCCTTTCCAAGGATGTCTTTCATCTTTCCATGCACCCTTTGCTATGTGACTTGTTTCCCTCTTGGACCACATTAGCTAGGTGGCTCTACCCATGATCCTATAGGTTGATGGTAGTTTGATCCACGTTGTATCCCCATTGTGATTTTGCTGTATAACTTACCTGGACAAAGAGCCTTGATGGCCACTCACCTGCTCTTGCCACCAGAGGTTGAACAGTTTTCCTCTGCCTGGCCTTTCCACCGGGCCGTTTCTGCCTCAGAGTCAGCTGACCACAGACTAAAATTATGAGTAAAATAACTCTCTCCTCCCTTACACTGAGGATGTCGGGTGTTGTAGCCCACGGAGGGGAAAGGGACTCAGACACAAATCACTGGACCAGGAGTCAAACAGAAGAGAAGGAAACAACACTTTCTGAATCACGTTGGAAGTCATCATAAGTGAAACTTCTGTTAGTGAAAATGGTTTTAAAGCACAGAGGAAATGTGCTTGTACAATAAAAGTTGGACTGCAAATAAATTTACAGTTTTAGTAGTGAAATTGATAAACTCTCATTTAACTTGGCTATCTTTTGCTGGTGGCACTTTCTTTTTATTTTCAAGTTCTAAAATAGTCCTAGTTCCAAACAATAAGCTGGCCTTTCCACTGTGACCTTTTTTCTATAACTACACAGAACAGTAAGGACTCCGAGGTAGCTGGGTCACAGACCCAGCATTCCACCTGCTGATTCTGTAGGCTCCTTATGGCCTCTTTAAGTATCATCAGATTTGGAGAAAAAGCATACAACTTTCAATTTTATTATAATTCTTTTCTCGTTTCACCCTCAGTGTTATTTGTACATTACAAGTGGACATTCTTTTCATCTCACACCTTGAAAGTATGATGTTATAGTAGGCCAATATTTTAACATCTTTTATATGACAGGTGAGATTGACAGTCATCTTGTAGGCACATGTGCAAGGAGGCTATTTCCTTCTGCTTCTGTGAAGTGGAAAATCTCATTAAGTGCTTCTGCACATTTTAAAGCAACCAAAATGTCACCATTAAAAAAAAATGTTTTAGTCCATTTGCACGGCCATAACAAAATACCTTAAATTAGGTAATTTATAAACAACAGAAATTTATTACTCATAGTTTTCTTTTTTTCTTTTGTCTGTTTGAGAGCGGGTCTCACTATGTAGTTCATGCTGGCCTTGAGCTCACTTTGTAGCCCAGGCTAGTCTAGAACTCACAATGATCCTCCTGCCTCAGCCTCCCAAGTGCTGGGATTAACAGGTGTGCACTATCACACTGGTGCCTATTACTCATAGTTTTGGAACCAAGGCCAAGAGACCAGCAGATTCAGTGTCTGGTAAGGGTTCTGCTTTGTAGCTGATCTCTTCCCATTGTGTCCTCACACAGTAGAAGGGGCTAAGAGCTCCCTTGGGCTCTTATTAGGGCATTAATATTAAGCATCAGGGTGGGTCCACATGTTTAATTATGCTCTAAATATTCTATGTTTTAAAACTATTGCTTTGGAGCTGGGGGTATAGCTCAGTGGCAAAGCACCTGCCTGGCAAGTGCAAGGTCCTGAGTTCAATTCCCAGTACCAAAATAAAAAAAGAAAAGAAAAGAAAAATTTAAAAAATAAAACTATTGCTCTGGAGATTGAGTTTTAACATAAGAATTTCAGAAAGACATAAACACTCAGATCATAGCAATTATGAAAGTCTCAAAATCACAAGTAAACAAGTCACATCCATACCTTTTCTAAGCTGTGTTGTGCACAGTGTACAGTGCAGAACATTTAATTGGTAGGGTTTTATTTTCTCTCATCTACTTTGGGAAGAAGTTTATAAAAGGATGCAAATTCCATGGAATATGGAGATAGATAACTAAAGTCTACTATTTGGACAAGTGGATTTTTATTTTATATGTTCTTCCACTTCAGGAAAATCTTTGCCAAAGCCAAGAAAATTACTAGAAATTCCTTTTTAAAATCCAAATCTAAAAGCTAGAAAGAACATTTTGTTGTTGTCACTGTTCTTGTGACTTGAAACATTACTTTGACAGACTGTGCAGAGCATGACTGTGGGGAGTTCTTGATGCACTCTGCACTCAGAGGGGCCAACCCATCTGTCATCAAAATTTTCCCTTTTGTTTGCCAACAAGACATTTTGGTTGCAACTTCAGAATCAGAAAAATATGACTTCACTGTTTCATGAACCAATCAAGTAATAGATACAAGAATGCCTGTTAACTCATGTTAGTTTTTGTGGTAATGTCCAAGTTAATTCAGCAGCAGGTATTTCAGGGTGAACACTGGAGTCTTTGGAGAAAATTGAAGACTTTCAACTGAATAGAGGCATAGCGCTTGCCTTTCTCATGCTGCACTTATGAGGTTCAGTCATCAGTTCAGCTGTCACCAGCCAACCTCCAATTATTGCTGCAAATTGTGCAATATGTTGTTTTTGTTATTTACCTCTTTCATTCTATTATATGGGTTCTTCTGTGTATCATTAAAGTAATAGTTGCTTAGCTTTCATGTGCAAAGTGGTATAAGTCATGCTGGCATACATATTATGACTGTTCCTTTTTATTATCTGAACTCTTAAAATAACACTCACAATGTTAAAAATTAAACTAGCATTACCTTCACACAAAGCGCAATGTTATTTGTTTGGTTTTGTTTTTTGCGACAGTCTCGCTGTGTAGTTCAGGCTGGCCTTGAACTCACTATATAGTCCAGGCTCACCTCTGACCTCATGGTGATCCTCCTGCCTCAGCCTTCTGAGTGCTGAGATTACCACCACACCTGCCAAAGCACAATGCTTAATCTACAAGCAAAGTCACAGGCTATTACAAAACAGGTAAATTGCCCACTTCAAGTGCATCCCTCAGGATAAGGCAACAATGGGAGATCTCTTAGCGTGAACTGCTAATCAAGGTGGAAAACAGTTGCCTGAGGTTTTGGGGCTGGGTGTTAGCAACTCTAAACGTTGGATAAATTATGTTGCTTAGAGCAGATCGACAGTGCTGCTTTCAGTTACTTTTTCTGAGATGCCATGTGATTTTTGCACCTTTTTGTGGAACTTTTACTCTGGGACTTTTGTCCCCCATCCTTAACACACTAGAGATTGAACTTAAGCCTCATGAATGTGAGGTATAATGGTTGGTTGATTGTGTCAATCTGAGAAGTTCAGAAGTTTCACTAAATCAGTTCGGCAATTCTACACCCGAGGGTATAGAGGACCCACCCTAGGGCAGCTCATGGCCAGGATAGTATAAAGGGGAAAAGAGGAAAGCTGGATTTGCTTCTGTTCTTTGGAAGAGTTCCAGTCTTTGCCTTCAGCTTGGATGTTGTCTGCTGGCTTCCAGTGCAGACTCTTCGGGCCCTGGCTCAGACCCTTCAGCCTTCCTGCCTACTCATCAGCCTTCTGTGGGAGACCCATTGGCCTCCTGATATGGACTTGCATGGAACTCTGCAGTGTGTTCTTGGACTGGACCCTTCAGCCTCCAGCATACAGACACCCTCTGCACACTTCTTCAGTCTTGTAATTTCTTATACATCTGTATATCTTGTGTTATATCTATTTCTCTAGTAAAATCCTGACTGATACACTAGGCAAGCTGTCTACTAAGCTACATTCCCAGCCTTTGTTTATTTAATTTTATTTTTGTAGTACTCATGGATTAAACCCAGAAAGGTCATAATGAGCTACATCCCCAGCCCTTATACACTTTTTAAAATATATTTTAAATTAATTCATTCATACTAAGGGATTGAATCTAGGGAAACCCTACCACTGGGATACAAAACTAGCCCTTTTTATTTTTTTACTTTGAAACAGGGTCTTGCTAAGTCACTCAGGCTGGGCTGGAAGTTGAAGTTTCCCAGCCTTGGTCTCCCAGAGTGTTGGATTTACAAGCTTGAGCCACCACACCCAGCCATTTTTGGAATTTTTAGTTTGGAAAAGGGTCTTGTTAATTTCCCAGACTGAATCTGAACTTGTGATTCTCTTCCCTCAGCCTCCTGAGTATCTGGAATTACAGGTGTGAACCAGTACACCTACCTGCACTGGTGAGGTAAGAGATTAGGGCTGGGGCAAATTTAGTGAAGTAAGTGGACATAACCTGTCAGTCGTGAGACCCAGGACAAAAGTGAACAGAATTCACATGACTTTGCATTCTTGAACACTGTACATGGGATCAATCAGAAAAGTGCCGTTTTCAAATCTTCATTTACATCTGGCACAAAACTGAGCAAGTCTTCTCGCCCCAGGCCAAGGGAGTTTTTGATAGGACAACCATCCCAAATGCCTCTGTGCACAAGGGGGATGTTGGCGCAGAAGTTCCAACTACAAAAGACCTCCTCCATTATCTCTGTGGCCTCTGTGAACTTTTTTACCAGCCTGCTCTCACTCTGTAGAGTGTATTTCTATTCCACCTTCAATACGTATACATCTTCAGTATCTTTTCTGTGTGTCTTGTACAATTCTTTGTTCAGGACATCAAGAACCTGGAAAGAATTTCTTTGGGATCCAAAAGCCAGTAACGCCAGGACTTAGGGGTTTCCTAGTACCTGGGGTTTGCATGCTGGGCCTTTCTCACCTCTCACCTTATTCAAACACTAGCAGTCACGAAGACTGTTTCTGTTTGGGGATGGTTCCTTAGCCCGCTTCGGCTCTGACACTGATCCTCCTGGCTGGCCTTCCCCCAAACATGGATTCTCCTTTACCCAGTTTGTCCTGACAGCCCCCCCGGGGCTGCCCCTCTCTCTGTATAGTACTCAAACAAACAAAAAGACACAGACTAGACCAGACTGCAAAACATGAGCACATCACAGTCAAAGTAAAGATGATTTGCTGAAAAGTTTAAAATTTTAGTCCTGTGTATGCATATGTGCGTGAATGCACTTGTACACATGTATGTGACTGGATTAACCATTTGTAAAATTCCCTCCCCCACCCTGAAGCTTCCCCCATGCTGGGGCTCAAGCCCAGGACCTCGTGCATGCCACACAAGCACAGTGCCACTGAATTACACCCTGAGCCCTGACATTTTTTAATCTATGTTTTGCACTATTTTAATACTTATGAGACAGTAAGTGACATCTTTTTAAATTTTACTTTTTACTTGATACATAAAAACAAAAATCATAGCATGTGACACTTTCATACACATATACAGTGTCATGTTTAAATCAGGTTAAAGATATTTATCTCCTTGAACATTCATCTTTCTTTTTGGGTACTGGGAATCGACCTCAGGACCTTGCGCTTGCCAGGCAGATGCATGTGCCACTGAGCTCTATCCCCAGCCCTATCATTTCTTTATGATTAAAACCTTTCAAAATCCTTGCTTGCAGCATTTTGAAGGATATAGTACATCATTGTTCTCTGGAGCCACCCTGTTGCACAGTAGCACGCTAATCTTCTGCTTGTATCTAACTGTAGTTTACTACCATTGATGAACTTGTCCCCACTCTACTCTCCCAAGTAATGTATTCATTATCCAAAACCATAAAAAGTAACAAAATGTTGAGTGCATGCATCTGTGCACAAGCAAAATCAAAAAGGAAAGAGAAAACAGCAAAAATACTTACGTCTGAATAATGGGGCTCTCTCCACAGCTTTTGCATTCTTTTCCATAACTGATTTCAGTTTTTTCTTTCTTTTAATTTAAAATTTTAAAAAATTTATTTCTCTATTTATGTATTTATTTATTATGAGACAAGGTCTCCCTGTGTAGTTCTGGCTGGCCTGGATTCACTTTGTAGCCCAGGCTGGCCTTGAACTCACAGCAGTCCTCTTGCTTCAGGCTCCCGTGTACTGGGATTACAGGCATGTGCCATCACTCCTGGCTCAGTTTTAATTTTCAAAAGAAGTTTGTTGGCTGAGAATGGTGGTGCGTGCCTGTAATCTCAGCACCTGGGAGGCTGAGGCAGGAAGAACACTGACAGTTCATCAGCCTGGGCTACACAGTGAGCTGAAGGTCAGCCTGAACTGCATAGTGAGACCCTGTCTCAAAAACACACACACACACACAAAAGTATGTTGACAAAATTATTTGTAGAAAAGGTAGGAAAATAGATTCTATTGTTTTCTTTTTTTTTTTTAAGGGTACTGGGAATTGACCTCAGGACCTTGTGCTTGCTAGGCAGGCACCTATGCCACTGAGCTATATCCTTGACCTAGGAAAATAGATTCTAAATGTCCTGTTTTATTTAACAAATATTTAATGAGCAGTTTGTGTATACTAGGCACTGTACTAGTTTCTGGGGATGCAATGGCCAATGGGACCAGTACTCTCCTTGGCATCTTAGGGCTTAGAATCTAGTGAGGAAGATGGACATCACACAAGTAATTCCTCCATGATAAGAGATGCTGGTGGGGAGTAGTAACTTACTCCGGAACTATAGCCAAGAAAAGGTGAGGTCATCAAAGAGGAGGAATTTCTCCCCGGGGAAGGCACAGAAGTTAAGGAAGGGATAAGTAGGCGTTAGTCAGGCAACAGGGGACTGGTGCTACATTTAAGGTAGAGAGAACATTGAGAACTGAATTTACATTGCTCTGTTTGAGAAAACAGCCACAAGAGATACAGCTATAAAGTTGCCAAGGAAGCAAAGATGCTGGGGAAAAGTCTGGCAAGCCCTCTATAGAGGAAAACACCAGAAAATGTCTTTGCAGCTTCTTCGTCTTCCCTCCCAGCCACCCAGAGAGCTCAGTGGAAAACAGAGTGGTACCTGAAACGCTAAACCAGCCTCGTATTCACTGATGGAAGGTGCTTGTATTTAAGTAAAGAACAGCACTCTGCAGGTGAAGACTTTTGAAAAGTTTTCATGGATTGCTAAAGCTATTCATTTTGTTTTTTTTTTTTTTTAAAGCTATTCATTTTGAAAATGTAACATCCTGAGGAAAGAAATAACACAACTTAATTTTTTTGGTTATTTTTTGATATCAGAAATCGAACTCAGGACCTTGCACTGGCCAGACAGACATCTGTGCACCTGAGCTATATCCTCAGCCCAACTTACTTTTTTTTACTAATGCCACTCTCCAGTTTGCCAGTTTTGTATGAATCATTTGCATTAAACCTACCTGGTTGCACTGAAACGTTTGCTTTGATTGAATTGGTTATATCAATTATTATTATGAAGAAAAGCAGCTCAAACTAAGCAAAAAAAGGATTATACTTTTTTCAGTGAAATCTAAGGTGTTCAAAAGTCTAATATTACTCGTTATATAGGTTGAATTGTATCTTCCAAAAATATAGGTTGAAGTCTTAGCTCTTAGTCCTTCAGGAGGTGAGCTCCTAAGGGAAGCATGGTCCTCCCGAAAGTGATCAGGTTCAGATGAGGTTATCTAAGACAGCTGGTGTTCTCAGGACAAAAAGAGTGGACACAGCACGTGGATGGCTTCTGGGTGTTTGTACTGCTGTGTTTTTTTAAATGCTGATGACATGGCTGTTTGTGAAATTCATCAAGCTTATGAAAGACATTTTTTTCTGATATAATGTATGTATACATCTTCACCTATTTTTGTCTTTTTGAGACAGGGTCTTGCTATGCAGTTCAGGTTGGCCTTGAGCTCACTATGTAGCACAGGCTGGTCTTGAACTCACCGCAATCTTCCTGCCTCAGCCTCCCGAGTGCTGGGGTTACAGTCATGTGCCACCACACCTGGCACACCTATGTACTTTTATGTATCAACATTATACTTTATTTATTTATTTTTAATGGGACAGGTCTGGAGGTGTAGCTCAGTGACAGAGCGTTTGTTTAGCATGCACAAAGCCTTTTGTTCAACCCCTATCACTGCAATCATCAATCAACTTTTTCAAATGGGGAAAAGATGAAGGGGGTGCTGGCTTTCAAGTCAGAGGAGATAGCATAAGCAAGGGCACAGGGACTAGGTGAGTTCCCCCGCTAAGAGAAGCTCAGAGAACAGAAAGAGAAGAGCTTGTGAGTGGGAGGAGGCAGAGGAAATTTCCTAAGTAGTAGATGTAGAGATTGGCATGGGTGCTTTCTGGTTATATAGTCTATGCTTTGGCCAGGGGTGGTGGTGCATGCTTGTAAACTTAGCACTGTGGAGGCTGAGGCAGGAGGATCACAAATTTGAGCACAGCCTGGGCAACCTATCAACTTACCAAGACTCTTTTCAAAATAAAAACTAAAAGGGCCAGAGTTGTATGTCAGTACAAAAGCCCTGATTCAATCCCCAGTATCACTCCCTTCCTCCCAACCCGATTCTGGGGTAGTTGGGAAACATGGCCATAATATTGTGCTGGTCTTCCTATTAAGAGGTGAAATCTATTTTCACATCCTGTAAATTTGGGCTGATCTTGTGACTTGCTCTGACTAATAGGCTATGGTAGACGTGATACTGCGAGAGTTTTGAAGCCCTTAAACAGCCTTGCAGTTTTTGAACTTGTGCTCTGAGCATCCTGAGACCACCATGCCATGAGGAAGTACGAGGATGTGGGTTGAATTGTGGCTTGCACCAAACTCACAGGCTGAAGTCCTTACTCCCAGGACCCCACAACATGAACTTTTTGGAAACAGCATCTTTACAGAAGTCATCAAGTTAAAATGAGTTCATTAGAGTAAACTCTAATCCTGATAAAATGACTGTATTTTCATGAACATGGAAATTTTGGACACAGACACACCCAGAAGAATGCTACATGAAGGTTAATGCAGAGGTGGGGGTGATGGTTCTGCACACCAAAGATTGCCAGCAAGCCAGCAGAAGCCCAGGAAAGGCCAGAGCACATTCCTTTTCACAGCCCTTGGAAGGATCAACCTTTACAACGTCTTGGGGTTCTTGTTGCTGAAATTATGAGACAGTGAACTTCAGAGCAGTTGTGTAAGCTTCTGAGTTGAAGGCAATTCCTTAGCACAGCTCTAGCACACTAATACAATTCCTCTTAGCTACTGGAAGCTAAGGGGAGTGTTAGTTGGCTAGGACTGCCCTAGAGAAGTAAACAGACTGGGTGGCAGAAATGACAGAAATTTATTTTCTTGAAGTTCTGGAGGCTGCAAATCTGAGGTCAAGGTGTTAGCAAGGCTGACTTCTCATGAGGCCTCTCCTTGGGTGGTGGAGATCGTCTTTCTCTGTGTCCTCACGTGGCCTTTCCTCTGTGTGTGTTTGCGTTCAATGTTCATCCTCTGACTTTTTCTTATACTGGGGACCTGAACACAGGATATGCGAAGCAGGATCTCCTCTACTACTCTGCCCTAAATTTCCTCATCTCATAAGGGCATCGGTCATGTTGGATGAGGGCCCGCCCCAATGACCTCATTGTAATTTAGTCAGCTCTTCAAAGACTCTGTCCCCAAATACAGTTTCATTCTGAGGTCAGGGGTTAGGACTTCAATATGCGAATGGGGGAGGGGCACAGCTCAGATGAGACAAGAGCCTTAGGAGGACCAAGAAACGCCAGCTGACAGCAGTGCCGATGGCCAGCTGTGTAAATGAGGTCATCGTGTTCCTTCCAGCCTAGATGACCTTCCAGCTGATGCTGTTTCATGAGTGAACCTGGGCGAGATCTGCAGAACTGTCAATCCCATTCATAAAATTACAAGAAATAATAAGTCGCTGTTGTTTTAAGCGGCTAAGTTTTCCCATATGGTTGGTTATACAGCCACATATAACTGAAACAGCCCCATTTCATATAAATTCCACTTCAGGCCCAAGTCTGTTATACTATAGTTAATGATGGGTTACATGTAAAATGGATTGTTTAGTCAGTTATTTCATTATTACCACTCAAAAGGAAGTCAGCACTAACTTACTAATTTAAAATGAATAGATATTGCTACTGGTAACATTTATGTAGCACTCTGTCAATCGTTTGAAATCGTCTGTTAATAATTTATAAGGTTTTTTAATCAAAGAAATATTGAATAATAGACTCCTGGGGCTAAATGGAACAACAAGAGGTCATTTAATCCATCTTCTTATCTTCAAAAAGAATGACTTATTCTACCCCAGCCAGATAAAAATCATCCTCTTCATCTTCCTTTTTCTACTCCTCATTGCTATCATCCAAAAAAACTTTTAAAGTGTCAATGACCTCCAAATGGAACTGCATTTGGCACTCTATAGGCCTTTAAAGATTTAATACAATGTGGAGACAAAGTACACATAAAATCTAAGGTACTGCATACACAAATATCTTAAGAAGAATGCCATCCATAAAATGACAGGAAAAATTTTTTTCTTCCCATTGATCTACATAAAGATTTTTCAGCCAAGATAGATGAACATAGCCTTGCATGTGTGTGTGCTTACTGAGTGAGAGAAAAGATGTGGGGGAGTGCACCAGCTTTCACCAATGCCTGAAGGGCTATCATAAAGAAAAAGAGGTTAGGACAGGGGATTTAGCTCAGTGGCACAGTGCCTGCCTGGTAAACGTGAGGTCGTGAGTTCGATTCCCAGTACCAAAGGAAAAGAAAGAAAAAAAAAGGTTAGATTTGTTCTGTGTAGCTTCAGGGTAGAACTGAGACCAGGGGTGAAACAGGGGGAAGTTTGAAGGAGGCACATTTCAGTTTCAGTTTAGGAAGAAATAATTGCAAAGTAAATGGCCTTCATCTCTGGAGTTACAGTGGGAAGGATTCCAGATTAGCCTAGGTGCTCTCTAAGGTTCTTTCCAGCCCTATGATGCTGAGCCATGTGTCAAAAACTAAATATATTTGGGGGATGTAGAGGAAGATGAGTGAATTTTATAGGTAAAGAATTATTAGCAGCTATGGTTGTTTTAGGTATGGGCTGGGTAGAGTCCTGGGAAACTTTTAGGTCTGCTGCTAAATGTGAGATTCTCTTATGAAGAGGGCAGAATCTGAGTGGAATGGGAAGGCACGTGGGCACTACATTGGGGAGAAGAATATAGCTATTGCAAACTCCATAGTTAGAAAGGAGATGTCTCAGAACTAGGCTGATTGAATAAGGCATGCATGCCTTCCGTCGGAGGAACAGGAGATGGATAACATCAGGCAATTATAATCCAAGGTAGCTTAACAATAACGTTGAAGCATTAGGTGAAAAATTTTAACTTTCTACATAATGCAAAGGAGACCAAGCAAGGTTAAAGCAATGAAACAGAGTTTCTGTTTAATAAATTACTTGGTATGAAAGAAGAGTCTAGAAAGAAGAGGCTAGTAGTAGGAGAATCCAGCAGAGTGACCTGAGCCTGAAGTACCAGTGTCCAAAACAATACGGTCCGTAAAGACACAGAGAAGAGGTGGATGCGGGAGACGGCGTAGAAACGGAGCACATGGTAGCAGCCCGGAAGTGCTCGCTGGGGAAGACGAGGATCAGCGTGGCGTTGCTCACAAGCTCTTCACTTTGGGAAGAGTGCTATTGGTCCTGCTGTAAAGAGGGAAGATGTGGGGAGCAGCTGAGCCAAAGACCTACCACACATTTGGGGCTAGAGCAAGGCCAGCTCCCAAAACACAGAGTGCCAGAGGCAAGCCATATACACAAGTTGTTGGGATTAAAGCAAAGCCAGTCCAGCAGGTGTCCAGCCTCCGTGTTCCTCCCACTTAATACAAAAAATGTTTCACTTTAGGCGTTCTCAACAAAACACCAAGACCTTACACTTTTGGTCCCATTGCCCGCTTCCCCCCTTCTTACTGTAGATAAATAAAAACACAGACCATGCTGGGTTGTCACTGCCTCTCCATCAGAGAGGTCAGGTCCCACCTGGTCCCAGCTTTCCTTTCACGTGTCTAGTTTTTTCTTAATCTCCAATTTTTCTTAGTCTCCAGTCACTCCCCCTCAAAACCCCACTGCCTGTGCGGTCACGACAAGCAGAATGTGGAACCCCTGAGTCTTGTGTAAGGCTGTCCCAGGGCCACTTGCTCAACTCTGGTGCCTTTAAAAATTAATTGGTTGTCTTGAGGACTGAATTCTACCACTGAGCTCTAACGCCAACTTCCTGCTATTTTCCCGGGGTTTCTGTCCTGCCTAGAGCTTCCCACCTGCCCTCAGTTCAGACTGAGATACTACTACTCCGTAATTGTTTTAAATGTTGAGTTGAGCTGCTTATGATGATGAACTGTAAGTAATTCTCAGTTAAGTCGCTTTGGTTTATTTGTATTGAGGCGAGGGAGTTTCCACACCGACCAGGTCATTTTTTAGTCCATCCCCTGCTACCCTTTCCTCATTCTGAAAGTTCCCATTTCTCTTTAAAAGTGAAAGAGCAGAAAATACTTAGAAGATAATGTGTGATCATAGATCTGTACTTATAGGATATTTACTTGTCTGGGAAGCTGTAGCAAGAGGCTCTTCTGAACCCAGAGCCAACCTAGGCAATTTAATGACTCAGTGAGACCTGTCTCAAAAAAAAAATGAAAAAGGGCTAGGGATATAGCCCACTGTGAAGACCTGGACTCAATATCCAGTTACCCCCCTACACACACAAAGAATCAATGGTAGGGGAATTGTCTTGGCTACATTGCTGATACAAAATACCTGACACCCAAAATTAAGGAAGGAAAGGTCTATTTAGCTCATAGTTTGTGGAGGTTTCAGTCCATAATCAGCTGGCTCCAAGGCATGGTGGCACATGGCACAGGGGCAACACTTCAAGGCTACAGAAGACAACAAAAGCTGCAAGAGAACAGGGGAAGGGGGCTTTTTTTCTCCCATGAATATATATATATATATATATATATATACATATATATATATCTTTTTTTTGAGACAGGGTCTCACTTTGCAGTTCAGGCTGGCCTTGAGGTTACTTTGTAGCCCAGGCTGGTCTCGAACTCACAGCAATCCTCCTGCTTCAGCCTCCAGTGCTGAGATTGCAGTTGTGCGCCACCATGCCCTGCTCCTCCCTTATATTGTAAATAGGTTACCGCCCCTAGGTTGTGTACAGCACTCACACCATCTCCATATCCTCCTCTTGCAGAGCATGAGAATATTTACAAAGTGAGGGCCCTGGCTCCCTGCTGAGTGCCTTAGTTAAACTTTTAAACTTCTCAAGTTGACACAGTGTATCAACCATTACATAGATCTTTATAAGCAAAACAAAAGTACTACAAAATAATTCACATCAGGTAATCAGGGAAGAATGACAAAGTGATGTATGAGTCTTCGTTTTTTATTTTATATATATTTATTGCAGCACTAAAGACTGGACTCAGCATTTCAGGTATGCTAGACAAGTGCTCTGCCAATGAGCTACAACCCCTTGGTTGCTGTTTTTGTTTTAGTTATGTGTAGGGTGGCAGGTGGTGGGAGTTCAGCTGAATAAATAACACTAAATTTTTTCCAAGACCTAAGTACAGCATATACTACTTGAAGAAGTTAGCCTTGTAAAAGCTGACTCTAAAAACATTACATTCTTTTGTAGTAATAGTGTATATTCATATGACACTTCTGTGTGTTTTGTTTTGTTTTTTGATTTTTTGAGACAGAGTCTCACTTTGTAGTGCAAGCTTGCTTTGAGCTTAATATGTAGCCCAGGCTGGCCTCAAACTCACAGCGATCCTCCTGCCTCAGCCTCCTGAGTGCTGGGATTATAGGCATGCACCACACGTGGCATATATGTTTTTTTTGGTACTGAGAATTGAACTCAGGACCTTGCACTTGCCAGGCAAGTGCTTATGCCACTTAGCTATGCCCCGACCCATGGCATATATGTTAAATGCTGTCTGGAATACTATGTGTATTGACTAGTTTCTCACAATAGCCCTGTAAGGTAAGTACTATCTATAAATATCATTATCTTACAAATGATGAACTGAGACACAAAAAGATTAAGTGCTTTGCCAAAGGTCAGATAGTTAATAAATATTACACCAAGTTTTAAATCTAAGCAGTCTAGATTGGGTTCCTTTCCTTAACCACGGCACTGTTCCTTATAAATATTATGCATGAATTAGCACAGAAACCATTCTCCCCAAATTGAATTTCTCACAGATAATCAAACAATAAACAAAATTCTGGTTTTATTATCATTTTGGCCCTTGTAAGTAATTTTTTAAGAAGCTATGAACAGTTTGAGAATTAAAACAAATTTTAATCATATATTTATTTATGTATTAATTTACTGTGAGACAGTATGTTGCTTGGGCTGGCCTTAAACTCCTGGATTCAAGCAATCCTCCTACTTGAGTGTTCCCAGTAGCAGGGACTACAGGCATACACTGCATGACTAGTGGAAAAAAATATTTTAAGTACAGGAAAACTTGACCCAAATGAAAATTCATATTCTATGCAATAGTAAAGTGTAGGGTTTCTTTTCCAACTTTGGGGGTTACTTCAGCACACACCTGAATAGCAATGGAATAATTTCCTGGTGCTCTGATCACAGAGAATTGTCAGCAGACTGTTCATCTAAAGTCAGCCTGACTCTATGAAAGACAGGAGAAATGCATCTACCTCACCCCGGCACAGTCTTCCCACTGGTTGTTTTGTTCCTTTTTTGCAATGATTCTCAACTTCTCAAATTTTAAGCCCAATTTCAGGTGGTACCTCCCGTAACCAATACTTTTAATAAAGCAAGTAGAGAAGACAAAGAAATAGAATAATCATTATCAAGTTCTTTGGGAATTAAAGACTGGATCAATTTTAAGATGCAGAAACGCGCCGTGGGGGTGTATGGCGGTATGTATATAAATCACTTATCTTCTGTCTAATACATTCTCTTTAAGTAACGTAAACTCAAAAATATAAATAACATCAATTAAAGATGAAAAAGTTCTGACTCAAACATAGAGTTGAAGATAATATATTTCCCCCTTTATCATCAAAAGAAGTTCTGCTGGGTGTGGCAGTGCATGCCTATAATCCCAGCACTCAGGAGGCTAAGGAAGGAGATCTCCAGAGTTCCAGGCCAACCTGCACTATATAATGAGACCCTGTTTAAAAAAACAAAAAAGAAAAGAAAAAGAAAAAGTCCTGAGTGCGCAGTAAGTAAAACATGCCAGTAGGAAGATTAACTTTACTGTCAAGCATTGTAAGGGAAATGAATACATGTTAGGTAGAAGGTAAAAGAATTCAAGAGAAATTCATGGGAGTAGAGGAATGGGGCTACAATTGCTTCACAATGAGATTGTAGAGTGTATACAACCCATCTAGCGTAATTTAAAACCCAAACAATTTCAAAACATTAAAATCAAATAATAATATAACATTTTACTATCTCCCTGTGAATTTTGTAGACTTTAAATTAATTTTTACCCTAGGCCTGCTGCTGACAAGCAAGATTAAAGGGTACCTCAGTTGGAAGAAAGAAAAATACAAGGCGAGCACACCCATAATCCCAGCATTTAGGAAGCAGAGACAGGAGTATTGTTGAGAGTTCGAGGTCAGTTTGAGTTACACAGGAGGGGGTGAGAG